>QFEM01008005.1:0-31177 GCA_003316205.1 Boletus bicolor
TTGCCTTCTCCGACTCATCCTCCTCCTGTGTGATCGCAGCAATCTTCCGTTTCAAGGATACTGGAATAGATGGCGTGGACACTCTGAGTGTGTGATTGGCAATGCGAGTGAGATGGGGATCAGGATCCAGGCAAAGAGGAGGGGAAGTGTGCAACTAGAGAAACCAAGTTAGTTTTGCAGAGAACCAACGGACAACGCATACCAATATTTGTGCCTCCACCTCGAGTACCTGGGGGTCCGCGAGTTTGGAGCCCGTTCGTTGATTCATCAAGCATAAGTCTGCCCATAGGGTTTCATCGTTAGGATGGAGTGTCACACGACTCCTCTCGGGTTTCTCTAGCGGCGAGTCCTTTGCTCTCTTTGGGCGATAGTCAAGAAGTTCAACCAACATGCAACCTGGTGACAAGAACTCGAGTCGTCTGGGTAAGATCATTCTCGTTGTTATGACATACCATCATAGAAAGGAACGTGGGCTGATTCAAATAGTTCAAGATAGTCCACTGGTATGCGGTGAGCTCGTACGTCATCCAACAAGGACTAGAAATGGTGAATGTTGAGTAGTGAAGAAACGCCAAGCCAATCCAGGCTTACCGCGACAGGGTTGTTGTAGAGAAACTTTGGGCCATTGTTAAGTGTCCAGTATTCCGGATAGAGGTGTATGGAGAAAGACGGCGGGTCAGACTCGTACTTGTCTAATAACTCTTCTGCCGAGCGCGTAATATTGTAGCCCGTCATACCGGCGTCCAAGGCGTCGTCGTCGTCGTCGTGAACGCTGAGCTTTACAAAGAACGACGGCTTCTAATTCCCCTGTCGAGCGCGTCTGCAAACTTTGAAAGGTGACCGGCGAAAAACGACGAGCTCGACGCTGAAGCGCTGACCAACAAATGCTTGTCGATAGACGCGTTCAAACTAATTAAACTTGGATGACACCGGTACACCCGTGGATTATGTAAGCGACAAAGGCCTCAAGCACTGCTCGTGAGAAAATAGTAGGACTTGAGATCATGGAAAACCAGCTTAAAGAGGCCGGTCTCATAAATCATATATCGTACAACTCGGAACTGACGGTCGTTAGTTGTTAACATTTCTCAGGGATAGAAACCCTTCGGTGCGCCAAATCGCACTGTCCAACCTTCTTGGTCAGACTCCAAAAGGGTCCCCATATCGGAGTATCTTCCTTCAAGGACTCCAGGGAGGGGGGTTGCAGAAACCCCAAGAGACGGATGTCATCCGCGATTTGAAGTTACTTTGTCGAGATCAGCTGGTTTGAGCCTCCATGCGTTGGTTAGAACATCTATATGACCATGATTACAGGCTGTTGCGCATGATGCATTTCGTGCACTCGTGAATCTCTCGGATTCACCACTTCTCGTCGTGTTCTTGACCGAGCCTTCATTCCTTGCATTCATAGTATCATATATCTTGGTATGTCACTCCCCTTTTTCTCGACTCCGCAGATCCCCCATCATTACTGGCAGAATCCGGATGCAATTCTCGCAGATCTGGCGTCGATGCTTTTATCAAATCTCACCAGCTCATCTTCGGCATGTGCTGCCCTGTTATCTTTACAGATCCAGGTCGTCTCATTGATTCCAACTACTTCCCCTATTTCATACCATCCAATACAATCAAGGTCGGCCACGTGTTCCGCCATTATGCCGTACCCTTCGATAGACCCACAGCAAGTCTGTGCATTGCCACTTCTTGTCGAGGCTTTTGTCCAAGGAGCCTTGGATTGCAATCCCCGAATACGAAAAGGAGATCTACATTTCTTATCCAATGTGTTTGCTAATCTCAGTGCAGTAAGTAATTACGGAGCGTTCATTTCATGTGCCGCCACTGTCTCACATGGCCCTTACATTATTGCAGTCACCTTCAGGAAGGCTCTTCTTTGTATCCCCGAGACCTGGCGATGTAATGAAGCCTGAGAGTTCACTCGAATATCCACTCTCCAAGATTGTGCCATTCACTGAACATAAAGATACGATTCGGAGAGGTGGCGTGGTTTCTACGATAAAGTGGGTTTGAGCGTCGACCCTAGATCTAGCTGATACACTTTCGTCATCTAAAGGAACTGCGCCTTCCATGCCCCCGCACATCAAGCTATATTATCTCCCGATACGGATAAAGTCGCTGTATCGCCGTCCACTACACTTGCACCAGGCATCGATGCATTGCCATACATTCTACTCCCGCTGGCTGGTCCAGAAGAACTGGATCTTGAGGTGAGGTTTCGCGCCCCGTAGGCCCATATCGTTCCCCCTCATTACCCATCTCCAGGATCAAGAAAAACTACCCTCCGCTTTGCAGTTTCTGCCTCCAACCAAGAAGAGGGAGACGGATTCAGTACTGCGCCTGACCCATGTCGAAACGCTGCTCTTGTTGTGCACCACGCGTTGGGGTCGCGATTTCTTGCGAGCCAATGGTGTGTATGAAATCATCCGCGCAACTCACTCAGAGGAAACGGTTGACGAGGTACGCCATGATCTTCTGTCTGGCGAAAACATTCATAGTGTTGCGTGGTAAAGGTGTCCAGGCACATCGAACGTCTGGTGCAACTTATAAAGGGCGCAGAGGGCCCCGAGACTGCCAGCGACCGAATTGACTCAACGGCCACTTCAGTGCAGGAGCGTGAAGACTTCGACGACGAAGACAATGAAATTGAAGAAGTTTAGAAATGTATCGAGTACATTCCTCTGATCACATTGGCTTTGCGGCTCGTCAGGGTTTAGGACTCGATCTCGAGGAGTTTTTTCTCTACGGGCCAGCGATCATAATGGGCATGCGATCGTCCGATGCGAAACACATCATCCGAGGTGGAGCGTGCACAATGTCAAATGTTGTATAAGGGACTGCGCGCCCCACGAGTGAGTCAACAGCCTAAGGGATCCAATCAGGAGTTCTCAAGAAATATTTTTTATGACGACAAATAGCTACGTATATAACGCGTGCGATGTTACCGCATCTGGTACCTGAAATTGCAAGTTGGTCTCGAACCTGCCAAATAATGCATCGCATTATATTGGATCTGAATCTACAGCTGATGGCCGTCCTTCATGCTGGGAGCTGAATCTCGATGCTCTGTGGCTTCAGGCATTAAATCGTCGTTTCCACTTAGTCCACACTACCGTCACCGCTAGATGACACAACGATAGCCTGCTAGTGATCTTGATCGGTCTGCTGCCCATATGGATCCCGGCCATTCTGTACTACGGGATCAACTAGAACTTTATTCTCTGAAACAGTGGGTAAGCGACACCGTGTAATACTTGGTTGCTCACTGCCCACCCTCCGTCAACGGTCAACAGTCAACAGTCAACATTTCAACCCTATCTGAGCGCTGGGCCGTTGAACCAAACCGTGATTGGGCTTGCGTGACCTTACGGTCTCTTACGACAGTTAATTGCCGACCCGTTCAGGCTGTCGCCGAACATGCACCCTATCTCCAAACCAGGAGTGTCGCAAGCTTGCCCCTCTTTAAGGAAGTGCCTCGAGGGGAAATTTCATCCCAGTTGCGTAACGTGGAAACCACAGGTCTATTGCAGGAGCGGAAAATAAGTGAAGGTCGACACGTCCCTAGCAACCTGGAAGAAGGGCGTTGATTTGCATGCACCTCACTTGCGATGCGGTACGGCCTGGACAGCGCAACTTTTCATTCCCCTAGGACAGCCTCGCCTCACCCCCTTCGTCGTCACTCAGGGCCAGAGCCCGGAGGCCATCACGCTCTCAAAGGCTTCGTAGCATTTGTTTTGCCACTATGGGACACAGCCTAGGCACCTAACACATGCATCAATCCACGACGTCCCATATGGCCCGATGCGGTCCACATTTGCCTCGGCTTGCAAAAAGCGGAAAAAAAAAACAGCCGGTCAGTGATAACAGCGTTGCGGTCTCCCGAAACGAATTCATGCCTACTGGAAGAGGATGCGGTGTTTCGTCAGTTTCCGACTGTCCAGTGGAGCGCCAGAATCTCGACTGAGCGGATATTGAATTGCCGGAATATACGGACTTCCAGAAGTTGTTCAAGGTACATACATGTGCGATGGCGGTTGGATAGCGGAGCAGGATCGAACTCCACCTGATCGCTGCGTCCTAATATGACACCTTGCTGGCGGCTGCCCTTGTGTACACGGCATTCATAACTGATCCTACAGGCATAAACCATACGTGTCCATCTTCGCTTGTTACACGCAGCACGCCGCACCGTTTCTTGACCGGGTAAATCCACGGTGCGTAACTGCACTCCATTAGCAGGGTTGTCCTCTGCTAAATGCGTCTGGGACGCCACAATGCGCTACAAAGCGAAGTAGAGAGCTGACAGCGCTGATTCCCCGCTTGTGCGTGTGGCGATTTGCACCTCCCAGGTCCAAGCAGAAACGACGGGCACAACAACGGTGAAACAGACGAGACAAGAATCTTTTTAATGATTATTTTCCGTCTGATCTTGCTGGGTTATCTGACTGCCAAGTAAATCGGCACCTGCGCAGGCTTGATGCCCAGAGCATGTCCTGGATCCCTTGCTCGTTTGGGAATCACATAAAATCAGGGTCATGACGTCCTCGACGCTGGCCCTAGGTGTCACTGATATATTCGCAACTTAACTTTGTCCACAGGTTACTACTCCCTTTTTTCGAAATGGCCCGCCCTGCATTCTTGATATGCCTTTTCTGGGTGTTTCACCGTTCAGTCTATCAAAGACGCCAAGTCACGAGGCTCAAACTGAATAGCTTACGTATGCCATGTGGGATGTATTCAAGGTTAACTTTCTGATTATTGATATGGTAATGCTTTACTAAGCTGCGCGGCTATTTATACTGGGATACCGGAACTTGGGGTTTTTGTTCAAGTGCCTGATCCTGCGATCGCTCCGATAAGCTTTGAGAAAGGTGGGACCCCGGAATGTATTTACTTATATGCAGAGGCTTTTCACAACAGTCGTTCGCCACCGGAACCCATTCTATGCATTTTACCAGATTCGTGTAGCATTTAAAGTTAAGCAAATGGAATGGATTTTACTACTGTGCCCCATCCCTCTCCCAGACGATGCACATTATAAGGAAATTGAGTCCATAATCACCGTTGGGGGCGAGCTTCCACAGGGCACATGAGAACACACGAGCTTTCTTACGGAAGTGACTCTACCCCCTCCTCCCATGGTCGCCGAAATCACTCCTACGGTCCTGCGACCCATAGGAGTCTTCGTCTTCGCTTCCTCCGCTAGACAGCACGTTTGGCTCGTCCATGGTATGCTGTGAGCCCTGACCTCCATTATCACCAGCGCGCGACCGTGCTTCGCCTCGTGCCCTCTTTTTTAACTACAAAATTGGAAAATAGACGTCAGAGAGTCAAGAATTTCATGTGAAGATCCCCTGTGACGTACAAGTTTGGCATACACGAGGCCACAGGCATTACACAGGGTTCTCGGGCCTGTGTTTACACTGTCAGTGCACATGCAACCGGGGATAAGATGACCAGGATGCTTACCGAGTGGCCCACGACGCCATTCAGGCGTTGATGTCGCGTTGCATCCGAGACATGTTTGACCCTCTTGTGCATGTTCTTCCCCCTTCTGTACGCCAAGCGAGGAGAAAAGGGCGTGATCAATATCATCTCATTCGTCATCAAATTGCTCCGCGGCACTAATTTACCTGTCGTTTTGACGCCGGTGCGTCCTTGTCACCAACACCCGCCGTAGGCCGAACATCGGGGTTTGATTGCGCGGTCGCGGATTGAAGCGCCTGAACACCATAGTTCGCGGACTGCAACATGCGTTCTACACTTTCCACTGGTGGCGACCGGGAGCTAAACGTTCCGCTCGCCACCATATTGTTAGCGTTATCCATGATAAGTCGATAGGAGTCTTGCATCTGGAGAAAATGAACTGTCGGAAAAGGCAGGCCTGAGAGGGTTATTTGTTATTACCTTTGTGAAATCCGGTCCAGAACCAGTGGCGACGGCGGGGGCAATCGCCGGTGAGTCCTTCTCCCTCCGTCTAGTCCGCGGTGGAGAGGAATTGTGTGAAGAGGTGGGAAGTGATTGTGAATACCCGCTGTCCTGCCTTCGGGACTCGTGCGGTGGTGGCAGACTGCTTGGAGGGAAGCCACTGGCACGCGTGTCGGGGGTGGACACAGGGGGAGGTGCATCTGATCGAGGGGCGGTGGGGGTGTATGTCATCTCCGCTTGCATGGACTGGGAAGTGAAAGGCTGTGCGTATTGCTGAGACGCCCAAGAGTCTTGCTGCCACTGCTGGGCATGGGCAGAAGAGATACCGTACGAGGCCGATGGGTAGGTGGTAGAGGATGCATATGGAGGCGATGGCTGAAAACCCGGCTGCTGTTGCGGAGACTGGGTCTGAGACGTGTTTGAGCGTACGGCGCGCCCCGATGCCTGGGTAGGGGGTGCCGTGTGCTCGAATGGAGTGGTGGGATATGATGAATAGTCATAAGAGGAACCCGTTTGCTGATGATGATACATTTAGTCTGTAAGGAGCAGGGGTGGTTTGCTACTGGAAACACGGCGGCCGTACGCGCTTTTATGAGTGGCGATATCGCAGGGACAAAGGAGGTGTGTGCAAACTCGGAACGCGAGTCCGCGTTAGGAGTTTCTGGAATGCTTGATACGAGGGAGGCTAGCTATAAGTCCGAAATGAACAATGAGTGAGAGAAGGGATCAGCATCGAAGGGAGTTAATGATTAGCTTTGGCACGCAACGATGAGCGAGGACAGCAAGCGGTTCCGCTCCTCGCGGCCGATATGGCTGCGACAACTTAGAGCACGCCAGCGTATACGGGCGCGCGAGATCAGACCTGCTGCATCGGAGGGAAAGGGGGGTGTCAGAACCAGACAACCGAGTCCTCACATTTTACGATACAACTCGGCAGCCTCGGTGCTGCTGGTTCGCCAGCGGTGACTGTCGGTTATGTGAATAGCATCAAAGATCAACGAAAAGAGCCACGAGGATCCTGAGCCACTTGAACACAAACTGCAAGTATTTTGATTCCGCTGTCAGGTGTCAACGGCTAAGATGTAATTTAGAAAGGTGACGGAGCCAGTGGGGTCGGAGGCTGATTACAATTGATCGCTAGTCCATTCGGGAAACGGATTATTGAAGCGGGCGGTAGTGTCTACAGTCTTATGATGCACCCGATAGTACTCACGCTGAAAGTGTACCCCCGATCGATTGACCTCGCTAAGGAACCCGCGAGGAGGCCGCACTGCAAGCAGCCGGTCGATAGAAGTTAATTACCATGGGGTTTGAGAATCGACCAAGATACCGCAGACGGGGCTTCTCAACCTCACCGGCCAAATTGCCACATATGACCAACACGCTTGTATCATCCTATCCAAATGTCCGTCTATTAGATAAAAGTGTAGGATGTTGATATGATAATGGGAAGTACGACTCCTCATAATGGTGGCGTGTGCCGAAAACTGAAACGGAACGAGCGGACGGGCAATTAGTAGAACATCACCCAGATTGTAAGTGATCCTGTCCCTTCGGCCTTCTGTTATCTAACACCTCTCCCCACTCACTCGCCTTATTCATATCAGCAGCGCTTTGGATGGCCGATTCGTCGTCATCATCGTCCCCTTCTTCGTCCGAAATTGGCTTGGCAGGGTTCTTTGTGGTGCCGAATCCACCCGCCGCGCGTTCCTGTGCTCGTCTTCGTCTGCGAAGAATCTGTTTACGGTCCCGAATCGCGCGACGGTAGTCTGACCCGTCACCATAAAACAGCGAGTATTCGCACCGCGGACAGATCCATTCATCCGCAGGATTAACTATCTGTGCTCTGGGAGTGACAGTCTTCTTTTTCCGTCGACGAGGAGGGAGTTCTGCAGACAGAAACCGAAGAGGTTGAGGGCCGAGTGAATTTTGCGCGTTTAAGGTGGACTGGACTGGGTTGACGTGGCCAGAAGAGGGAAGGCGAGAAGGGACGTAATTGTTACGGTGGTGCGGATTTGACGCAATAGCGAGTGCACTACGCTTTTTCTTCTTGCTTCCGCGACTTTTCCCTGATGGGGACAAATCTAAAGGGACCCCTGATTGGGCACCACCTGCCAAGGAGGGCTGGGTTTTGCTCGACCGGTTCGTCCGAGACGCTCTGCTTGCAGCAAGAGCTGCCTGTTTTGCTTCCGTGGCGGCTTTAACAGCCCTGGCTGCTTGTCGCGCGAGCTCTGCTTCGAAGCGTGAACGGAGTACCAACACCTCCTCTTTTGTTGCAATGAGGCGATCTGAGGCTGAGATAAAAGCCGAGATGATCAAGCTCTACTATCAGCGAAGAGCGCGAGATCATCACTCACTTGCACTGGGGAACGTAAACGTGAACTGTGCGGCAGGAAATGAAACACCCTTTTGAGTGGCTCTGCGAGCGGACGCCTGCGCCGCTGCAGCACGGGCCAATCGAGGACCTCGTCGACGAGATAGACGTACTTTCGGTGGAGTAGAGTCGGAGCTGAACATGGTGCTAACGAAGGGCAGGTGTGTAGAGAGTGCTTGATCAAGCGCTAGGGCATCTCCAAGTGACAAGGCGCCGAGAACAGCCGCGAGTTGACGCTTTCTGTGCTTGAGCAGCTCCTTATGCTGCAAGCCTGCGAGGGTCGATGGACTGATCTTGCCTTTCTTCGGCAGTTGAGCCATCGAAGAGGGTGGAGCAACGAGAATATCGAGATCTTGATCCAGCCGCCTCGTCGACAGCATACTGTCGCTCATCTCCTCTTCCACGCTGAGTGGCAGGCTCACCTCCCTCCCATTCACAGACCCAGATATATTGGCTGGAACCTTCCTTTTCTTTGTGTTTCCCGGCTGCTGCAGATGGTCGGTGTAATCACCTTCGCTATGATCTTCATCCTGCTTTCCCGATCCCAGCCCCTCGGCGAATCGCTGGTAGACAGCACTCGGATCAAAGGCCTGAGATAAAGATCCCGATAGATTCCCGTCAAGGACCTCACTCTCAACACTCCGTGTGATATCGCCACTGCCGAGCACGGAGGAATAATAGGACTGCAAGGCCATTTGAGATGAAAGGGAGTCAGCACGTGCGATGAGCTCCTCTGCGAGTGATTCTGCACTACCAAGAAGGTCGGCCATGGGCTGAATGAGGTCGTCTGGTTCAGAGACCTGTGCAGCAAGGTCGGACTTGCGTCTGCGTTTAGGTAACGGTTTGAGCCTCCTCAACGGCGGAAATTCAGGCGCATCGAAAGCGGGCGAAGAGCCTTGGTGATGCATCGCTCTAGAAAGAAGTTTTTCAAGAAAGTACAACGCTGTCTGATCCGTCTGCAGAGAACAAGGTGGTAAGGAAACACGGGCTGACGTGTAGCCGACGCTGGCTTAGAGATGTGTTTTTGTCTTGGCTCTGTCGTGAGATCAACTTAGTGCCACTTGATATTCCGGACTCTTACTGAATTTACACCCCTGGAAGTGTTGCTATCGAATAAGAAAAGAGTACGGTACAGGATGCGATGCTCTAACAGTTAATAGTGTCTCGTGATGCTATGAGGGGATATCAAAATAATGTCTGACTTGCGAATCGCAATGCCAATAAATGGTAGGGTATCGCGAAACGGAAGACCGACACTAAGGGTAGGATGTATAACTGCTCATGGTCTACGGCCCGCCGTTTATGCCTATCTATAATGCGGACGGAATGAAGTGATGGTGGCGCGTGGTGGAATGAGAAGTGGAGAAGGTAGAAAGACAGACGCTCCGATGACAATAGAAACACAGACGGGATAAGATAGGCCGTGTATCTTCATGATGAGCAGGTGCAACGAGACAAATCCATTCGAAAGAGCAGCGCAAAAGTCCGAAGCGATTTAGAGAGAGCGAGAATGAGATAGCGAGAATGAGGCGAGAGACCGGCTTATTAAGTAATGGTTTTCATGTGAGACCGGGTCGATAATAAGTGCCTGAAGGACCGCGTGTAAGGAAGGAGTGATGGTTGCGTTGAATCTTGAACAAAGTTTTTTTTACCACCAACTGGATCCACCATTGCCATAGCTATTTCCGCCTCCGCCATAACCACCATAAGATGGTGCTCCTCCGTATCCTCCCCTGCCACTGTATCCACTGTAACCCCCGCCGCCACCGTACGAGCTGCTTGATTGGCGGAAGTCGCGGTTGCCACCACGACCTCTGCCACCTCCACGACCTCCACGGCCTCGGTAAGTGCTACCAAAGGTTGTTTCCTGGACCACTGATTCCAACCATGGAGGAATCTCCTGATTAGCTTCACGGAGAAGTTCCATTAGGTCCCTGACAATGTTCTTGTTACCGCGGTTGAAGAATGCGGTAGAAACACCCGTGTTACCCGCACGACCAGTACGACCAATGCGGTGCACATAATCGTCGATGTCAGAGGGTAAGTCATAGTTGATAACGTGGGTAACATTGGGAATATCGAGACCACGAGCAGCGACAGCGGTAGCGACGAGAATAGGAGTCCGTCCGGTGCGGAACGTTTGCAATGCCATCTCACGTTCACGTTGGGAGCGGTCTCCATGAATGGACGTGGCGGGGAGATGGTTTGTCATGAGGAAGTCGGAAAGCATATCGGCCATCCTCTTAGTCTCGACAAAGACGAGGGTTAGACCACCCGGAGATTCAGATGCAAGGAGGTCAAGCAGGACAGAGCGCTTGTCATGGTCTTCAACGTACTCGATCTTCTGCGTGATGTTTTCCGAGGTGGACCCAACACGCCCAACAGAGAGAAAAATGTAGTCGTTCAGAAAATCCCGAGCGAGCATCTGAATATCACGGGGGAAGGTCGCGCTAAACATGAGAGTTTGACGCTCCTGGACGCCAGGCATATCTTCGCCTTGCACGATGCGCCTGATCTGGGGTTCGAAACCCATATCTAGCATGCGATCAGCCTCATCTAGAACGAGGTAGCGAATGTTTGCCAAGCTGATCCGGCCACGCTCGATCAAGTCCACGAGACGTCCAGGTGTGGCGCTGAGGAGATCACAACCCCGCTCGATCAGACGTAGCTGTTGATTGATATCGGCGCCTCCATAGACAACGGCGGGGCGGACCCAGGACCGATAGGCGAATTTACGGGCCTCGTCGTGAATCTGGCTGACCAGCTCACGGGTGGGGGCCAAAATCAGGGCGGTGGGGTAGGCCTTACGCGTGCGCGAGTAACCCATCTGAGGTGTTTCGGCAGGTGGGGCACGGGGCCCAGAAGTAAAGGACGCTGATAGGATAGGAAAGAGGAAACCACCCGTTTTTCCTGAGCCCGTCTTCGATTACATGTCAGCTGATACATTTTCACACCCACAGCAACGTAAAATGGGAACTCACCTGAGCGCAGGCCATTAAATCTCTATTGGCAGCAACAATAGGAATGGAGTACTTTTGAACTGGAGTTGGCGTGGTGTAACGAGCGAAGGAAATGTTCTCGAGGAGAACAGGATCTAGTGGTGGGTTCGTGAAAGTAGTGACGGGTTCGGGTACTCCGGCGCCAGTCGCTTCAACAGGGATATCATCATATTTCTCGAAATTGATGCCAGTATGCTGCTTAGACGGATCAGAAGCGTCTCCAAAAAGCTCCTTCTCAAGACGCATGTTGCGGGAACCGACAACATGAGCGCCGTTGCGCCACACACCAGCTCCAGAAATATCGCGTGGAGGGCCATCTCGGCTCTCTCTCGGGGACCAGCCATTTGCAGAGGGGCGACCTGCCCAGTCATTTGCAGCTCCCCCACTGCGGGGGGAGCCAAAAACACTGTTTCCAAAACCGCTGGGTCTACCCCTTTCGTTGTGTCCGCCACGCAATGGTTCATGACCACCGCGAGGCGATGCGCGTGGGTCGTTCCAGCCGGTCCTAATTGAGCGCCGGTCAACTGCGGAGTGAGGTGCAGGATCCCATACAACATACCCATTCATTGATGGAGATGGAGATGGGGAGGAAGCAGCGCGCTGCGCGTTTCTCAGGTGGGGGGGGACATATGCAGATTTTGTCCCATTAATACCGAGAGAAGCTGTAGAAAGTGAATAATATGAGGATTGCGAAGTGAACAAGAGGTAGTAACTGACCAAACTGAGTCTCGAGACTTCCGTTACAGTTTACAATTCCATTGGTCATATTAGAAGAAAATGATGAACCTCAAAGTTCTTTTTTTTCTGTACCGAGTGTGTTGTGTATAGTGGTCGATGATGGGGGAAGAGGAAGAAAGCCAAGCAGCACAAAATCGGCACAAAAAAAATCAGCTGGGAATTGCTTACCAATTATTTACCCATTAGGAAAATTATTTCACACGCATAACATTTGCACCATATTATGATTGAATATTGAACACGTATACAGACATGGCTCAACCTCAACTTCAACAACAACAAGGGCTGCCTCCGCAACCGGGGCAGCCCAACCCGATGCAGCGACCGCCACAGATGATGCCCGCACCGCAGCCTGATCCTGTCATACAAGCACGCATCGACGCCGACTTTCGTCCAGTCGACATCGTCGTCGGTGGCCCCGGCCACGCGTTCGCGTTCTGCAACAAGCACAAGGTCGAAAAGTGTGGCGAGTGCAATTTAGACTTTACCAGTCTCAACCGTATCTCCAAAATTCTCGTCGCCAATCCCAACCTCCGCTGCCCACCTCCTCCGAACGTCGTCCAACAAAAGCTTTCACAGGCCGTCACGAACACAAAGGACGAGGGAAATGTACGCACAGAGTCCGGCATAGCGTACACAGTTGCTCATACCGTAGGCAGAACCTCTACAAAATCAATAAACGCAAGGAAGCCCTTTCCAAGTATAATCTTGCTGCAAGCATCGCAGTACAACGTCCACCTTGGGAGAGCTCAGCAGTGTTTCGAGAAGAGTTGTCTACTGTCATCTCAAATAGATCGACAACCTTGTTTGAGCTTGGCGACTATCTCGGCGCCCTAGCTGACGCGGAGACCGTCATCGCGATTCGCCGCAACTGGCCAAAGGGTCATTTCAGGAAAGCAAAGGCACTTGTGGGACTTGGACAACTCGAAGAAGCCATTGAGTCAATATCTCTTGGGTTGCAGTTTGAGCCGAACAACGCTGTAAGTGCTGCTTCTGGTTACCTTGCTCGTACCTGAACCTTCCACAGGAATTGAATGGTTACATGGCTGAACTCCACAGGCTCGCTGAGACTCGTAGCTCCGCAGCATCAACATCTGAAGATACAGCACGCGATGCCCCTGCGCCGGAGTAGATGACCCTTGTACACCTCATCTCCGACTCTCTCGCACATTTTACCACTTGCTTTGTATTGTCCTCGGTGATTTTGACCCAAAGCATGTATGCATCACTGTGAAACAGTAATTGCAGATTCTAGCTCATTCGACGCGTTATGTTATCCAGGTACGCCATCTTTGTGAGAAATTGTTGCTGATTGGCAAGCGTCAAGAACTCGCCCTCTGAAGGCATACATTATGAAATCAGAAGTGCGACGGGTGCCGGCCTTTCCAGTAATACTTTTGCCCCTTGGCTCAACCGTCTAAACCCAAGCCTAGTCAAACGTTCTTACACCTGCCACCCGATGGGAGGTACGCCTCTCTGCGGGAACCATTCCCCAATCATGCGTCTGTTGGTTTCCTGTGATAGCGATCCCGTATAGTCTGGAGACACTGTGCACCTACCACTCAGTGCCAAGCCAATTATACGGGGTATTCGAAAGTAGAACTCGAATCCGATATGCGTTTTCAATTTTAGATTCCCGCACGCACGGTGATTCTCGGCCTCGGGTCGTCTAGCTATCTGCCGAGGGGTGTCAGGGAGGCAGGTCCTACCACCCGAGTGCGGGGTCATGCCAAACGGATCAGTCATATCAGGGCAGTGCAGCCGAACCGAGTCATCACAAAGTTCTATGCACATTCTCTTGGAAGGTTCGGGCTTGGGATATTTCTTGCTCACAGGTGGCCAAGTCCAATTAAGGAATCCGTAGCTTGTTAGTGAGGGGGTATAAAGATCAAAGGTTCCAAGAACAAGGACTCGGGTCATCTATCCGCAGGCTTTAGCTTACCCTCCGAGGCCCACTCGTTGCAAGTAAGATCACTTTACCGGCGTCCCTCCCCGACATGCTGACATTGGTCCCAGCCACCTCTGCCGAAACAAATAAGCTTCAAATACGCAACCAATATGTTCTTGAACACTGTAAAGTATAATTCTTCCGCCATGGATCTGGTCCGCTGATCTTCATTTGCAGAACGTTGGGGAGGGCAATCCGCTGACTAACCGTTTCTCCATGCAGAGAAAAGCGCCGGGCGGCAGGCCAGACGACAACGTCGCCAGTGTCAAAATCACCAGACCTGTGACCACACGACCTGTGCAGACAGTCAGACAAACAGTGAGGGGTACATAAACGCCTAGTGGTGATGGGGGAATGCATCGCACACCGTAAAAAATAAAAATAAAAAAAGTTTGTCGTCCTTACTTGAGGATAACTTTCTCCTTGAAGAAGGGAACGTGATTGAGCGACACCGTCAACCACTTTGCGCCCTCGAGGTCTCATCTATTACGCCTGGGACGAATTCTGGCGTTTCCCGTGCCAGCCACGGTATTAAGCCGAGTTGACGGGAGTTGATGTCAACCGATCATCAAAGTACCATACCCACTTGCCTAACTTGCCTCGGGGCGTCTCAGATGCCGACCTTCTGTGATATTCGCCATCATCAAATTTCCGATAATCATAAAAATCTCACAGGGGCCTTGAGGGGAGCGTTTGACGGTAATGGTGTTATTGTAATTTGCCTTACACAAGGGTCCACTGCCGAGGGGGTCAAACTGTAATTTTTTCGATGACCCGAAGATGATAATTGTTAGTACAAGCCTGGAGGACAGTCCCTTGATGGTGATATTGACAAAAGCATGAGAACGGGCGCCTTCGACCTGGGCTCCCACGCTGAGGTAGAATGGGACTATCTTGAAGGGACTATCATTCTGATTCATTCATGAGAAACGACTTGGTTCTGCAACTCGATCACACGCATCGACGACAGTGATTATAAGCGCTACAGTACTGTACCTATGTGATACGAATCAACCATAGGTGCATCATGTTTGAACGGAACGTTTCTACATTTCAAAACCGACACACGTGCGTTGGAGTCCCAATCGAGTTCTATTCAGGAACTACCACCTGCCTTGAAAAAATAGTATGCATCACTGCGGGATGGCTCGGGGCTCTATTAATGTGAACCGTATCAAAATTGACCTGTGTGTCGAACCTGATACGCAGAACGGAGGTAAATGCGGACGAAAGACAGGAAGAGGGCCAAATAGGTATTCGCCTTGAGCTCTAAGCGTTACCTCCTCGTCAATTTATTTGATCCCCCGACGAGGCCGGCTTTTCTGCCTCCGTATCCACATCGTCAATCTTGAGGCCCGCAGGGACAGAAGTGACTGGCATGATAGGTCCACTGCCTTCCCATCCTTCCACGGGAATACTGTCCGCATTTTCAACTCGTAGGAAAAACTCTGGAGACAGATAGCCATTATTATTACCCTCTGTGAGGACAACACCATTCGCGGAGAGATGGAACTTGATTCCCGCGTCAAGAGCTTTTTCAACATTCACGAAGATGAGAATTTGAGATGAATTCCGCATGCCTGTTTCATTTAAACGCGACGTTTTCCCTATGGGTCATAGCTGAGAGGAGTGCACCTACCACTGACAACATTGCTGCCTGGAACGTTCTGCGCGAGGTGGATGTGATTCCGCGTCATTTTCGACAATCCTTGTGTGGCTACCAGAGGAAAAAGCTTCGGAAACGGAAAAGGGGGGACAAAGAGAAGCGTACCTATTAGCTGCCATGCTTGTCGTGTTGTGCCGTGGACAGCCATGGGTATCTCAGACGCTGATGCTATAGGTTGCAGATCAAGCTCGATATTCTAAACCTACGTTGGGCAGAGGGCTCGGGGAAATTTGCGGATATGACTGACCTTGATAGAATGACCTTGATTAGCCCGTATCCACCATAGATCTGCGCCAGTAGATCCCGATGTTTGCGGCTCAAACAGAAGATGATATCGTGACTTTTGATCTCGTTTTACGATATCTTGTAGGTGCGTGAACGTGACATCTCTAAACATGGGGTTGGAAAGCTGCCTGACAATGTGAGTTCCATTGATCGCTATGACGCTCGCGTTGCGGGCTCACCACATCCGAAACCCTTGCGTAACCGTCCTGGCGGATTTTTAGACCAGCCTTTTCTGCACCATGGCGAAGTAACCATGAGAGGCTTTTTGAGAGCCGTGCATCTGGGGAATCCCTTGCGTGTCCGCGTAGTTTGGGAGTTGGTCCTTTTCGCACTGGCTTGCCCTCCTCTTGGAGTTGTCCCCTCATCTTCGGATAGCAAAAGCGTTGACCCGAAAACTGTCTTCGTCCTCCGAATATGAAGATGGTGGTATACAGACTGATCCCACTCAGACTACCAACATGAGTGACGGGGAAGATAGTGGTCAACATGCACAGTCGCACGGAGTATAGCGATGTTTACCAAATGCAACTGCAACTGATGTACAAATGATTCAGATCAACAAAGTCAACGCCAGAGCCTCACCATCGCATTTGGTTCCAGTCTGCGTCAGTCTGGCCCATTTCCGTCCCTTTGAAACAGTATCAGTCTCTCCAGAATGACCATCCCTCATTCCTCGAGGTTGACGGGTCTCAAGGATTATATTTCGCAGCGCGAAATTCGACTCTCACTGTCCTCGCGATGGGCGGCTACGCCTGGGGAAGACAGCCACACGCCGGAGCGCAGCACGATTCAACGGTGGAGCAACTGGGCGAGTCAACAAATCAGAAGAAACACCACAGATGTCGCCACCATCGATGAGGCCCACCTATTCCCCGGTTGGGCGACCAAGCAGCCGCGCAGACCCAGTCCAGACGAACCCGCAAGTGAGTTCTTGCTTCCTGTTCGCTTCCTGCGCCAACAGTCCTTTTACCAGGTGCTTTCGATGTCGTGCTCCACGTCTCTGGGTTCGCGTCGTCTCGCCGAACGCCCGAATTCCTTACTCGCTCACAGCGGGCCTTCCTTATGCTTGCCAGAAGTACGAACTTTTAGTTCTTGAGAGTTGAAACATTGTACCCTGTTGACCGTGATGATAGGCTTTGCATCCATACCCAAGCCCCAATCGATACTGCCTTTACTAGATACCGAACTACAAGATTTCTCTGAACGGCTGCATCTTCCACCCCGTCCAGATGAAATTTCCGATGATTATGAGGTCGAAGATCTCGACACTCACTTTCGGAACAGCGGGAACCACAACCAAGAGATAGACGATACCCACCTCACCCCTCAGTTGGTACCAGCGGATCCTATACCCGCCGAATTAGCACGATTGCATGAAAACCTAGAGTCACGCCTCAAGTTATTCTGGGCGTCATCACTATCCTCACGAAAAATTCAAGTCTCCGTCTTCCTACAGTCACCCGATCCTAACCTCCACCTCCACTCCCTCGGATTTCGGCCTCTCCTGACTCGGGAGATAGTAACTAGCCCGGACGGACACTTTTCAGACACATTCAGAATAGATTGGCACGATATCTGCATGCATCCAGTCGGTATGCACATTACATCCAATCAGAAACACATCGAACATGAACTGCTGGTGGAGGCGCGTATCATCAACACGGAACGCATGCCAGAGCTCCATGAGACACCCACAAACTTCATACATATACCGATAACTCATTCGATCGTACGTGTTATCTCCGACATCGATGACACCGTGAAAGTTTCAAGAGTCGTGGACGGCGCACGTGCAATTTTCAACCAGGTGTTCGTTAAAGATCTAGAAGACTCGGTCATTCCTGAGATGGGAGAATGGTATGGTACCATGTGGGAACGCGGGGTTCGCTTCCACTATGTGGTCCGTCCGCATACTAAATTCTTTGCCTGAATACTCACTTTGCGACAGTCAAACTCCCCCTTTGAGCTTCTTCCGGTGATAAATCAGTTTATCAGCATTTCGAAGCTCCCCCTTGGCTCGATCCGTCTGCGCTCTTACGCGGCGCGATCGCTCTTCAACGGTCTCCTATCAGCACCAGCAACCAGGAAAAGGGGGAATGTTATCGAGGTTCTGGAACAATTCCCAGAATCTCAATTTCTTCTTGTCGGAGACTCGGGAGAACAGGATCTGGAGTTGTATTCTTCGCTGGCCGCCGAGCGGCCTGGTCAGATTGCTGGCGTATTCATACGGGATGTGAGCGCCGTTGGCCTTGAGGATCCAACTGGGATAAAGACAGATTTTGGGTCGACTAACTCACCAATGAGGCCTAGGTCGAAGGGCACTCTACTTTTCCCAAGCGGCCTACCATCACGTTCGGTGCCAAAACGTGCAGCTTCAGATACGGACGTTTCCCCTGCACACCCTGACACTATCCGCATTCCTCGACCAACCAAGAAGGGGAGTCTTCCCCCTACATCATTTTCGCTCGAGCCTTCACCCGATCTCAAGCTCTTGTCCCGTGTGTCGGAGGATTCGTCGAGTTCCATCGCCTCGGCAGGTTCTTCCGTGTCCTCGAGTCTACGTTCGACATATCAAGCGCGGCCCATCACGGAAGGAGAAAAAAAGCGATGGGATCTACAGAACCGGGTGAACAAAGCGCGGTTACTGATGCCGTTGCATATCGCGTTGAGAGTGTTCGAGGACCCAAAGGAGTGCGTGGAGGCGGGGCAAATTATTCAACGGCTCATGGAAGAGAGCTAACCTTTTCCGGTTCGAGTGCGGCCCGGGCCGCGTGTTCGTCTCGTGTAATGGACGTACGACTATTTTACATAAGTTATTTCGAGTTTTCCGCCGATGCGGTCCAGCTTTACGCCCGATGATCAGGTTCTGGCTAATCGCTTCTTCTCCTTTATCGTAAAGTTCAGCTCTGCAACTGTTCTTCCGCTAGGCTAGCTATCTCGTACGTGCCTGCGTGGAGGACATGCTCTCCGTGACCCACGGATAGTTCAGGGTAACAATTTTCCTCCTTGCGCGTGTTCCCCAGTTGATGCAAGCGTTTGCGTGCAGCTGAATCCAGAAGAGCCGAACTCATTACTATCTCGCGGATACTGTACACAGATGCTGACGGTCGAGTCGGCGAACCGATCTGTAAGGCTACACGAGGAAGAAGCTGACCCGGCCCTCATGATGGGGCTACGCGCCCCGTTCCATAGTGGCTCCTTAGTAAGTAGACGCGGTAGGATTTCCACCAGTGGTTGTGTTGCCGCCGCAAGTGCCCCCTCCTTTGGTACCACTCTTCACAAGTGTCTGCTCTCCTTTCCCCCAGTAGGGTTGTTTCGTAGTGCTGCGGGGGCCAGCGACACAGACCTGATTGGCGGTCAGTCCTTGTCAAGACCCCTGTCTGAAGTGGTGAGAGCCCACCTTCGCGTTCTGCATCGTCTTCAGTTCAGATACAGTTAAATGTTTAAAAGGTATATGTTACTTTGCTTCTTCATGTGAAGTAAGGTAAGGGACTGCAAGTAAATGAGAGATCGAGAAACTCACTGACCAGCTGGTAGTTGTAGGATATTTGTTGGTTGACTTGTCCTCCATGATACGATCCCTCTTTATACCGACCAGACAGGGCCTTGCCTGTCCAAAGCGCTCCTCTGCTTGGGACGCAGCTGGAAGAGCGCCTGCACCGGCTAACCAAATGCGATCCGTATGAGGTCACTGCATCAATGATTCGATCCATTCATGCCAAGTTACCAATGAACTTGTTCCTTATTCCCATTCTGGCGCGGTGTGTCGTCCGACGGATTACGGAAATGAAACCCTTAGCCCTCGAGCTGCGATTGTGTTCATGATGATAGACCAGCAGTCCTATCACTCCACGCACCCTGACAAATCGTGTGTACATGAAATACCACTTTTAGATTTTGAATCACTCACAGATGCTACGAACAAGGACTTACACCGCTCTGCTAATCGCTGAGACTCTTTCTGTCCAACTGCGCACTGATCCCATCACTCACTGTGAGAGCGAGGCATGTCCGGCTCATTCGGCACTCGAATCTGGAAGGCACGCGGTTTGCGGGACAAGGTTTGGTTTTACAGTTCCAACTTTGGCCATTTGACAGTTACATCCGTGCCCCCTTCTGCTGGGTCCCTGAACCGGGGACGGGGTGGGACCCTGCCAGTGATAGTGCGGCACGGCGTGTTTGGACAAGGAACGTCCTGCATGAACAGCTTCTTGATGATCTGATATTGATTTATGCTTGCACCGACGTTTTTTTGTTGTCCGCTCTCTGGTATTTAATTAGCCCACACTGCCGATGAAGACCATTGCCATTGTTCATCAAGAATCGACTCCGCAAGTCAAATCGCAGTGTAAAGGGGCGAAGAACAATGGTCAGTGCGAATGAACTCGCCCAATACCATCACCGGACGAACAACACTTGGAAACAAGGTGACAGTCGAGATGATCACAGAAACCACTTGCCTGTCTGAAATAACATTTTGCTAGGCGACACACGGCAGAATCCACAGAGCGCAATGTCCCCGGATTGAGGATACAAATTAACAAGATCGTTCCACTGCGTCGTGTTAATTGAACCTAATTCTCTGCATGTCATGTCCGCGAGTCTTCACCGCATGACCAAACATTGTGGATCAAGGAAGATCCCGAAAGGAAGGGAAACTGCTGTGATTCATTTATGAGTCGGATATGTGATGCATCTTGGAACGACCCGGTTTAAGGGCCTTGAGGCCTTGAGGTACAACTTGCGGGAGCGATTGATGAATATCATCCGTTGTCAAGGGATACCGTCCCATGGTATGTCGGGCCAGCCATGCCGCGTTGTGCTTTCCCAGCACGTATTAGACGCCTAACCAAGTCCGGAAGAAAGTCGCTCCACCAACACGTGTAGACGACTAAGCACAACCATCAATTGGCGCTAGTGCAACGTACATGCGACACCGTTGCCAAACGATCTGAGGCGCCATGAGCACAGCAGAACCCAAAGTCATTGCCACGCTCAAGCCATGTTGATGGACATGTTGATGGTCTTTGCGAGATGATGGTGTGGATAGGGCGAAGTGAGCCAAACCTTCAAACGGACGAGGTGGCTGTTCTGTGACCGCAAGGCTGCGTGCGATATCTGAATCGCCAAGTCATAGGTATCTTGTTGGATGCAGACCAGATAACGGAGAGCACTCTTTCTAGGCTGAATAGATGATTGAAAAGCTGTAAAATGTTGGAAAACCCATCAGTGGCCAGGCAGTGGTTCAGACCGTCCGGCTGACAACAAACGCTGTCCCAGTGCGACCACCAAAGCCATTAGTCAAGCTAATGTGAGGAAGCTATGCTTTTGTTTTGGAAACATGCTGAAAAACCATGCATATTTTTCGAGATTGGTGAGGCAGTCCAAAGCCGGAGGGAGGCCTTTAGGTCCTAGAGCCAATGTGCCATCGGTGACAGAAAAGGTTGTCTGCATATGGCACATCATATCACGATTACTAAAGTACTGACCTACAAGGATCGCCTCTATGTTGCCCTTTATGCTCGTGGCGGCTCTCCCGCCGTACCTGGTCTTGAGCTCGAAGACTTGTGTGTGATGTAATGAAACTCGATGGAACGACTGGTTTGCTGGCACAGATACCATTGGTGCCTACGTGTGGGACCAAAGATAGAAGCTGAGGATGCAAAATGCGTGCCATGCTGTGCGAAAGAAAGACTCAGTCCAGATGACTAAACGGAATGAGGAACTGGAAGTTCGTCTCAAGGCCATCCAGATGCTCCTCGTTCGCGTCACAATCGCGAAGATCAGGAACTGGGATAGGTCTGTGAACATTGTGCGCAAGTTCCTATTAGGCAAGGGAGGTGTTAGAACTGTTGGAAACCGATTATAAGGCACTCAGCATTTATCTAGGTACTTGCATCCCACCAAATCATTGGGCACTCACACATCGCATCCTTGTATGTTACCAAAGTATTTCAGCCGCATATTTTCCATCTCCAATTCTTGTAGTATGGGGTCCAGAACTTGGTTGACCTTTCCAGAAAGTAATTGTGCAGATTGACTTGGCACCACGCCATGGTGTACTCCCAACATGATGGATACCACCCAACGGTTTCCCAATCAATAATTCCAACCACATCGTCACTGCGTTTAGGATGTTGAGACTGCTGAGATTACCATGGGTAAAGACCGGCATTGGCCAAGTTTGGTCCTGCAGACTCTCGCCGACTTCCGGGTAATGGCGTGACCATAGCACATTTCTAGCTAGCAGGACACCTGTAGTGTCGATTAATTGTGGTAGTGTTTGTTCGAGTCGCTAGCAAAATCATAGTATACTGTGTGGAGTGTTAAGTCCGGGGGCTGACCTGTACCCCGAGGACATTACATTGAGGTCGAAAGCGGGGGATGCGTTGCATGAGGGAATGTGTCGACGGCAAATAGGACGTAGTTGCCCACACACAGATGAATACCGGTACAACTTTTCGTGGGGATGTGGACCACCAGCATTAATATTGGAAGCTGCTTCTTACTAAGGAGGCTATCAATCAGCTAGACGTATAATACTGTGCAGTTTATACCTGCAATCCTTCTGCATTTAACCAATCCAGCCAGTCTCAAAATGAAACACACCGAGTTCGGTTTAGTTGAGGAAGTTCAATCGAAATGGGTAGCTAGTCTTGAATTGGCCCACGAGCGACACGGATCGAAAGTTGAGGAGGAATCTTTCGACACCTGTATCAATACTAATCATGGTCTGCGTCAAGTCTGCGTCCCCGTCGTACCTCGGTTGCCGATTCACTCAACGAAGACACGTGATAGTGTCACGTCACGTCACGTCACGATCCCTTTATAGGCACACAATGATCATCCAGACCGTTGTCTTGTCTTCACCGCCATCCACGACGGTGGCAGCAACTTTGTCCGTTGTCTCCAAGTAATTAGCAAGGTCAGTCGTAACAGTAGACATCCACACGAGGTTTCTGAATTGTATTGCAGCCTCGGTGCTCATTCTCGTATCCATCTCCTAATGAATACCGCCGCAAGGGGCTCCCGTCGCAACAATACTCAGCGGCGCCAACCCGTATCCATATCTGGTCCTTCGTCTCTACCGAGTCAGCGCAGGCGCAGGTCAAGGTCACCCAACCCTCAACCAGCCCAACAGCAGGCTCAAATCAACTTGACGCGCAAACCTGACGCCACCCACGTCGACCAGAACAAACGAAAGAAACCTGGAAATCCATCTCTTCCATCATCGGGCTCGAGATCTTTTCTCGTAGCCGTCGACGAAGCCAATTCTGACCGTGGACGCAAGTCCAAAGTAAAACCCCGTTCACACAATCGCCATCTAGCTGAGAACTCTCCTCACGTGAGTACGTCTCGTGCACCAGAGGCCCACGCTATCAAGAGGGAGAGATCAAAATCTCGAGAATCACTCAAGTTGCCATCGAAGGGCACCGCCTCCGATGTTGAGGGATCGGGAAGAGAAGTGCATGGCTTTATCGATGCGCACGCTGACTATAGTGGACCCCTTGCCGCCGCCGAGTTTGCGAAAATGAAACGAGAGCTAGATGTCTGGAAAAAGGTACGCATATATTTTGCTACAATAATTTCTACGTTGCTCACTTCGTCTCTAGTTGGCTCAGGAAAACAAGAAAACCATAAAGAAACAAAGCAAGGTTATTCTTAAATCAACTATCCCGAAAACGACGCTAACTCTATTCAGGCCATCGAAGAATTGAAGCAACAGGATAATACCTTGAGACAGGTGAGAAACTACCCGTGAAGATGCTCCTAGCGTTAATTTGATTTGATTATTTCAGAAGCTGAAAGAGTCCGAATCCCGAATATCCAAGTTACAGAGCAAGACAAAGAAATTGGACGAGGTTGTTGACTAGCCTCAAATATATTTTCCATGCTGATTGATGAATACTTTTACGGTCTGGCATTAGGCTATTACAACTGTGGAAAACAATTCGCAATGTCAAATTTGCATGGAATTACTCTACCGGCCATACGCGTGCGTTTTATGTTACCATTTGACCTTCCATTTCTGAACAGCAACAGCCTTTCACCCTGTGGCCACATCCTATGCGTAACATGCCTTCAAGAGTGGTTCCGCAAGGCACCTGCCGTCGACGATGACATGCATGATGATAGCGAGCCTGATTACTTGCTGCGCCGACGCAAGACTTGTCCATGCTGTCGTACCAGTGTACGACACCGCCCAATACCTGTCTTCATGATCAAAGCTATCGTAGCTGCGATCGCTAAAGCGAAAGGTTCCCAGACTGGGGCTTCGCCAGGCCGCGAGCTGGCTTCTGCCGACTCCGATCCATGGGAGGGCCTCTTTCCCGATGACGACGAAGAAATCGATGATTATGGCGCGACCGACGAAGATGAAGATGAAGATATAGATGAAGACGACGAAGAAGACTCTAGCTGGTACGACGAGGTGTTTAGTTACGGCACCGGAAGTGAGGACGAAACGTACCAGGGGGCCTATGCATACCCTCAGTGGGAGCCTCCTAGTGTCATTATCGACGAGGACGACTACCTTTTTGACCTGCTTAATGAGGGCGACCTCAGTTGTCTCCGGCGTGGAGTCACAATCGGGATGCTCCACGAATATGACGTGGAGTATAGGCACGACGAAGGACTTATTGCCCGGGACGAGGCATACAATCGTATCTATCTTGGGTGGAATATTCGCCTCAGTGCTGACGATGAGAATGGGGAGTCATACATGCAGTATATCGCAGATGATATGACATCGCGACCGGAGAGATGGAACATCGTTGAAAGTGACGATGGAAACTTTGAAGCTCGTTTGTTGGTTCCCGAGGAGGAGGTCTTTGAATACCGAGACACAGACTCGGACAACTACATGGAGGTTGACCTAGATTGAACATCGTCATACACACACTTTTCGTAGGCTGCCCTCTGCCTTTGTAGAGCTGAGTTTAACTGTACTTGCAGACCGATGCCCTGGTGTAACTTTGATATGTAATCATTAGCCATCCCCAATTCGATTCATAGGGCAATCATTTCATTGGCAATTTGGTACCCGCTCGATTCCGGATACACTGAGTGGTAGTGTTGCCGTCGAAGTGAACTGACTTCGAAGTAGAGTTCAGTTCACTTCGCGATTTAATACTTCGTGACAGCGAACCGACTTCGAACTGACTTCGAACTGACTTCGAAGTGTGGCGTAGTTGAAGAGGTGACACTAGTGACATGTGAGTCGTGACGCGTGATGACCACGGAGCAATGGAGCAATGTACATTGGCCATTGCCACTGGTGGCAGCTCAGTCCTACAAACGAACGCCGTGACCGTTGCCACCGGTCACCTCACCATGGCCCAGGCCGTGCTACATTGAGCTTGCCTGGTAGCATAGTAGCCAAGGCAGCGCAGGCTCATGCATGCGGCATTGGACGTCTACAGGGACTGGCCAAAGTTCGACAGTCCACATCATACGCCAGCACATCCACATCCACAGTAACTGTAACCAGAACAGTGTCTGATGCAGACATAGATCGTACCAGTACAGACTCAGAGAATCAGCTATCCCTAGGCCTAGACTCTTCGAGTCCGGGTCACACTGCTCCAGAAGATTGTGAACAGCTCAAAGCACGTGCTCAGATTGATGACCAAAAGGCTGCCGAGAGTGAGCTGTTCAGGTCTGAAATGGATACCAGTACAGGATTGAGTGGTGATGTGCCAGAATGCAGTGTTGATCTTGTTCGGTTCTGGGAGGTGCGTAGTTTCATAGTGATCCCTCTTCATTCATGCAACTAACAAGAATCTCTCAGCGGCATGAGCATGCCTACCCATTGCTCTTTCGGGTGGCTATGGATGTACTTCCTGCACAGGCATCATCAGTGCCCTGTGAACGTGTATTTTCATCAAGCAAGGAGACTTGCACGTTACGTCGGAACAATCTCAGCCCAGAGTTAATGGAAGCTTTACAGGTTCTCAAGTTCAAGTACAAACAGGAGTGTGTTTCTTTCACCTCAGATCTCATTGCAAACCCACTTGACTATAGTATCACTGAGTTGACAGACTACGCTTCACATGAATTGATTGCTACAGGTAACTTCGAAGAACTAAATGATTTAATTTACAACTGTAATGATAATCAGTAGACTTAGCTATCTATTCTTAATACTATTGGCTGGGAAATGCCAGCTCAGTTCTTGCCCACGTCGAACTCACTCCGAAGTCCACTTCGTCTCACTTCGAAAAAACGAAGTACAACGAAGTGCCACTTCGAGTTCACTTCAGTTCAGTTCGCGGCAACACTACTGAGTGGCTTTTTATAGGTCTGAAGATCTGGCCTTGGTGGCGCCGCGGTTATCCGATGGGATTATACATCTGCTACTGACCTTTCCGATTCGGGGTACGGTTCGCCGCTTCATCGATGATCAGGAGCATATCTCGATGTGACTCAGATGGTATTCAAGCCAGTCGAGATCGACTCCTGGACTTGTTGAGAGTGTCGTCCTGTAAAATCGTACCCGACAGACTAAATTGACGTACCACTTGATGGCACGTCATTGGCACCAAATCACTGCCTATATCCGTGGGGTTGGCTGGACCGCGTCAATGTCGTCGTGAAGTAGCTGATCATCGCAGCTGGCTCGTTACATGACGGTGACTGCCTGTTCCTACAACGTAGGATTTAATACCCATTGCTCACCAGGTGGTGGGTCGCTTTGATCGCCGGTGCAGCCGTGATTGGTTCAGGTGGCGCGGACCGGCGCGGTTCACGCTCACGTTTTCCCAGCTTCAGGGCCACCCAAGGTATAGGTGTGAGCGTCGCTTGATCCACCTTACGAATACCACTCAATCTACACTATCCTTCCATTGTATACTTCAGCAGCACGAAAGAATCGAGTAGCATTTGGTCATGGTTGAATACAAGTGAGTCCCAAGCCTGATCGATCGATCTCAGGGTCAGGTGAGTTCCATGGCGAATGACGCAATGATTGGCTCAACTTCAATAAGCTCAGAAACTAGAGTATCTCCGAGTGCAAAACTGTGAAGAGGAATGGGTTGAAGCCACAGAGGATCTGACTCGAGAAGAATACATCAATCAATCTAAGGATAAGGTATCCGCACCTACTGAGAAAAACTTTGGTGACTTGAAGGCGCGACGATTTCCTATGTTAGGTTGGATCCGAGAGTGAGACTAATACCCGCGGATAAAGTTCGGCACCGCGGGTTGATCAAAGCCCTCACCGTGGGTAGTTCGGTTATACCATCACAGGTACGGTGTTACCGTGCTAGACCTACTAGTGCACCCATGATACTAACTCCTCAACACGATATTCTATCGAACCAGCGGTCAATCTCTGTTTGACCTATATGTCAACGATGGCACGAAATGCATTCTATGGGCGCATCCTTCGGTCGTGTTATCACCCAGGTACCCAGGGTAAGCTTGCCCAGAAACTCACTCAGTGGTTATCACCTGGGTCTAAAGGAATACTAGTCCTTCCTTCTTCCGTCACCACTCGGCACTCCACCGTATCGCGAGTCCGTTCAAACGGCTACCTGGTGACCTATCGAATCCATGACGTACGTGTGACGAATTCTTTCTGACATTGACATACAAATAGATAGTGTGGCATTTCATGTTCTCATTACTCACTGCCTTCCCTTATCTTCTCAAAAATATCGATGCCACGATAAAAGGTTGCAGTTGTTCTAGATGCTGCGTCGTAACACCACCTCCTCAGCTTGAGCGATGCGCCTGTCTACACAAGATGCCCTCACTCTTCTCCGACCATCGTCTTGGGCACTTGAACCAGAAGAGACGACGTTCGCTGCTCATGGTTGGAGTAACAAAGATATGGATCCGGTCCCTCCCCGCTTAAGGACCTGGACGTGAGTAGTGTCGATTCTGCCTCACCAGCTATCTTCACCTGCTGTTCCAGGACCTGGAATTATGTGTGTGTTTCGTGCCTATGACATCCCATAACCATCTCATGTTCCGTTGAGATATGTTACTGGGTATCCGATGCTACTAACCTTGCCGTCTGGGAACTTGCCAGCGTCATGCTGGCGATTGGTCTGTCTTGGTGCATTCTCTTGCTTTGATCGCTGTTACGGAGGCGCTCAAATCCTCAAAGGCGTCAGGCCCTTCCGTGCATTGCAGCGGGCTATAGTATCATTTCTGTGGTCATGGTACTCAACGGAACTATTGGTGCCCGGCTCCACGTAGCGTTTCCCGTCTTGAACCGGTCATCATTCGGCTTCTGGTTTAGCTACTTCACCGTGTTCAGTCGTGTCATACTTTCTATGTTCTGGTTTGGGATCCAGGTAAATAATTTCATCATCACCACTCTGACCAGCCTCAATGATGTTTTGTCAGACGTATAATGGGTCACAGTGTGTATATCAGGCAAGGACACGCCATGTCGAACGCTACTCACTCGTTCAGAGACTTATATATTCTTTCAAGATGATAAAAGCCATCTGGCCATCGATCGCAAGGATGCCAAACCATCTCCCCCCAAACGCAAAAATCACGAGTTCAGGTAATGCTGATGGATGAGGAAATTGTTCGCTCATTCACCATTTCTTAGGCCTCTTATGTTACTTGATCTATTGGCTGATCCAGTTTCCTTTCATGCTCATCTCCCCACACAGAGTGAGGTTCCTGTTCTTCGTCAAGGGTGTAATTGTCCCGATCGCGTGGCTAGCGATGGTCATCTGGGCGTTTGTTCGAGTTCCACCTTCCACCGGGCTTTTTGCACAGCATGCAACCATAACTGGGACACAGTTCTCTTGGAACTACCTGAGTGCGCTGAACAGTGCGCTGGGTATATACTCCAGTTTGTCCGTCAACATCCCTGACTTTACTGTGAGATTCCTATTTCCGATTCTGTATGGTTCGACTTAATGTTATGACAGCGTTATGCGAAAGATGAGAAAGCGTAATTCAACGTTATTTGCGCGGAGATGTGGTACTGACGAGACATCTGACAGTCAATACGTGCAGCCATTGATTATCCCTTTTGCATTCATACTCTGTAGTTTTGCTGGCATTGCGGTCACGAGTGCCGGAATCCAGCTGTATGGGGAAGTGCTTTGGGACCCCTTGCTCCTCATCGACAAATGGGATAACCGGGCGGCCGCTTTCTTTGCTTCGTTCGCGTTTGCTCTCACGACGATTGGATCGAACATCAGCGCTAATTCGCTTGGAGCTGGAAATGACATGACAGTTTTGTTACCCAAGGTAGGTTCCTATTCCAACCTGCAGGCGGGTCGCCAGTGTTTTGACATGTTCTACAGTATATCAACATCAGGCGCGGGCAAATAATCTGCGCTTTTATAGGGGGCTGGGCCCTGTGTCCCTGGGAGATCCTGGCAAAGTCAAATTTCCGCATTGAAGGGATCCAGGGCCTGACTGACTGTATCATGGAACAGCGCCCAAGGGTTCTTGAGCTTCATGAACGGATATAGTATTTTCTTGGGTCCATTCGCAGGGATTATGATCACAGACGTGAGTATTCCTACGTGGGGATAGTGACGACTTGCCGCCTGACCACCATTGCTACAGTTCTGGCTAGTCCACAGAGGCAAGGTGGATGTTCCAGCGATGTACGATCCGAACGGCCGGTACAGGTACACTGGGGGATTTGTCAGTTCTGAATCTTTCCGCGTGGCCTTACATATCTGACGTGTCCAAAGAACTGGCGTGCCGTCCTCGCAATGAGCGTCACTGTAGTACCGATGTTGCCAGGTCTTGTCAATTCCATCAGCCCGGCTATCACGGTAGGATATACGAGTCATCTGTTTGATGTTGCATGGATGTACGGCGTAAGTTTCGAGACACTTTGAGTCTTCCATGCCTGTACGGTTAAACTGCTGATACTCCCCTAGTTCGTGGTGTCGTCTGTGGTGTATTATGCCACCTCTGTATTATTCCCAGCGCGGAAGACGTTTGTAGAGAAGCTCATCTCGGCAGATGACGCAGGCGTGGATTATGACCATGGGAGTGATGATAAGTCCCCAACGGACACTTTTAGCGGAAAAGGCGAGGATCTTGAGAAATAGGACGTCAAGAAGTAGACTCACTCAAGATGTACTTTCCACTGTTCATATGTTGATCTCTGTGTCCAATATTATATACTCTAGATGCTTTCATGATATCGCTTCACTACCACCAGGTATATGGTGAGTGCTTCTTTTTCGGGATTCTGCTTGCGGTTATACTATATTTCAGAGTAGCAAATACGGCTCGTGTTCTAGTCTTTGCCAACTGAAACATTCGGTGCCAGAAAACGGGGAATTCAATGGCATATGACTATATGACTTCGGACGGGGCGGTCCGTAGTGCGGAGTCGGACTCGGACGTTTGAACTGCCATGACATGCACTGGTAGTCTTTGTTGTTGTTTACGTGCCTAGTAGGCAGAGTTGAGACTGACGCTTACAATTATTCATCTTTTACTCGTCTTGTTTCTCAATTCACTTGGTAGAATCACCAACAGCAAGCCTCCATCGTTGACCTCGCAATCTCACAAATCTCGGCCTTCTCAGAATCTGCGCTCACATCAATCCTCCCTCGTTTCAGTCCCTATACGCATGCAAGAAGCCGAGGAGCAAGGTCAGCAGAATTGTGTCATTCCAGCGATTCTGGAGCCTCATGATACCCTAAGATACTTGTCGAATATGCAGTGCACCGGGGGAGCCTGGCCAGCCACTCTTTTATCCATGTAAATGCTCTGGTACTATCCGGTACATTCATCAAGACTGGTCAGCTACGCCCTGTTCGCCTCTCTTTTGCACTTATCTCAATATCCCACAGTTTGACAACATGGCTATCGCACAGCAAGAAGAAAACTTGCGATGTCTGCAAGCATCCCTACTCCTTCACGAAAGGTGAGCTCGGCCAGCTAAACTCCACCGTCTGCGTATCTGACCTTGGCAACCAGTTTACGCCTCTGACATGCCCACTTCTCTACCTCCTCTATTACTCATCCGCCGGCTTGCACAGCAAGCATTCTTTGCGTCGCTTTTTGGAATCCGAGCCGTTCTAATTGGAATTGTTTGGTTGGCGTTGCTCCCTTGGATCACTATCTGGACATGGAGGGTTTATTTCACGATGGGGGAGTCGACGTATGTTTCCTTTATGTGTCCTTTATGCGAGGTGCTAAAAATCGTCTAGTGCGTGGTGGATTAGTGGTCGTGAGAGGCCCGCAGATGTTCAACCTATCGGAATCGTCCCAACCTTGAT
>QFEM01008024.1:0-11346 GCA_003316205.1 Boletus bicolor
TATTGGGGAATAACACATTTAGTGAAAAATGACCAAACATGCGGACAGTTTTTTGAGCCACTGTACCTTGTCAGCTATATCTACTCCATATCAAAGGACTCAGCCTTTGGAATATGGCAACCGTCCATTAGTATAAACATGAGCAAACCAAGCTCAGCCTCATTGGCATGGACAAGAGCAATGCTTAGATATCTGAGATAGATATTTACAATCTAAAGATCAAGATAGTACAAGAAAATTGATAATAGAAATCCTGTCACTGGCCCTCACAAAGGGCTTCATTATTCAAGTTCTAAGTCACCTTACACATTCATCATCCAATGACAGTCTATTTATATGGCAAGTTATAGCTTGGCTAATTGCATTTGCTATCTTTGCATTGTAAACTTGACCTGGGTCACCTCTAGGGCTGTTTTTCTTGCATGTTGTCACTGTGGGGTGCTCCCCCAGTCTCTGAGCTCCATAAGGAAGGTATCTAATGTGTTCTAAGCATGTGCTTTGGCCTTAATGGGGCTATACAATTGGATAAGTTGAATTTCTCAAATTTGCTCAGCTGACTCTTCTAGAATTTGTTTTGAGTTATTTTTGGCATCATGGTAGACCAACATATTTGGTAGGTGATCTGAAATGACTGGAAAGTGATTTGGATGGCTCAGGTACATGTATTACAGTTTATTTCCTTTTCTTGTTATAATGTTTACAACTTGTGCTTTATTGCTCTTTTCTCTCTTTTAGACATGACATGTTCTTCATCATATTGGATACATCTGTTTAGCCATATCATCTCCTTTGTTCTCTCACAACTTACAACCCTATACCCTATCCTTGGGTGGTATCAATTTCTGTTACTATTCATCTCTTGTCACTTTTTCACTTAATCTCTGTAGTGATTTGTTCCTCTTCCTTTGTCTACTTATAGATCATGGCACATGCACAGCATGGTCTGTGTACATCTCAGTACTATATATAAAGGCCAACTTTATGTACTATATTCTTTAGCTAGTTCTATGCAATATCAGTGTAGCTTTCTGGCATCCACATCTTTTGGTTGTCACCTCAAGCCATGTGTATTTTTCTTTGACCCTTGTCATCTCACAAGGCTCTCAATCATTGTCTGTTTGGCAGTTGTTAGCTAGGAGCTATACTTTAGCCTAATAAAATGCACTTATACTGAAACAGTTTGATTGAAGGTGTTATGATCTAAAATTTGCACATATCTAACTCTGATACCTCCAGCACTGTACTCATCAACTCTAAATCTTTCTCATATACATACATCACAACTCCAGACCTCCAGAGTTCCTCCATTTTCATCTATTTTATATAGTCCATTTCCAATACTCACATACCTCCATCTTCCTTGCATTCCTTCATCTCCATCCTCCCTAATTTATTGTAGTTACCCATCAACCCTTTCATTACTACCACCATCTTCTTACTCACCCCAAAAATACTTACCCCCTAGAAAATACTTGGACCCCTGGACTTTAGCACTCCAATTACCATTTCCCTCCATATATAGTAAGGTGCAAAATAATTACAATATTTGGTACTTTTGAAGTATACATGGTGTAGTATTAGAAGGTGTGAGAACTTCACTTAGGATTGGTGGGGGCATGGGAGCTACTAACCACTGGCTACAAATATGGTCCCTGGACCATGTGATTTGGTCCACAGGCTATGGAGATATGGCTATTTCAATTCAGAGACACCATGGTAACAATTTGCACCTTTTGATAATCACTAGGGTATTTGACAAATATTAGGACTTGGTATAACCTCCTTTGGCATTAAGTACTGCCTCAACCCTCCTAGGCATACTTTCAGTCAATCCCTGACAAAACTCAACTGATATCTCCTTCCACTTCTGCTAAATCCTATTCTATAACTTGTATACTCCAAAAGTACCAACAATTGTAATAGTTTTACATCTTACTGTATAAAATTTGCTTGTGACTGTTGTGGACCACTCTACCATCAGTATATATCATCCCACACCTGTTAAGATAGACATTGTTCAAATCTGACAAATATCATGTGAGGTGACTGAGTGTGACACTCATGCTTAACTGCAGTTCACAGCAATGCTGATGACTTGCCGTGTGCAGCAGAGATTAGATTGTAACTAGTAGTGTATGTACAATGTATACCAAATAATCATGTATTCATAGTGATGTTGGGATATTGAGGGAAGTTGGTTACTATACTATGATACTATCCAAGCCAGACATTAATGTTTCAGGCACAACCTGGTGACCCTGAAACTTTTTCACTGCCCAGGCTGCTTAGGCACCATCAAGACCTTGTTTATAGGCCCCAATAAAATGCCGAGATCACATGGCAAATCTATTTGAATAAAATGAGCCTGAGAATATGAGAACAATTTGAAGATAATTCTTACCATCACATGGAGGAAAGTAGGATTAATGAAAGTGCAGACAGCACATTTCACTCAAGATCAGCTTCTTTTGAGGAGGGGGGGTTGAGACAATAGACTTGCTTGGCATATCCCCAGCACATTTCAATGAAGTTAAGTTCACAATGAAATTTTGGCAAAAAAAAATGACATAAAAACCACGTTCATGACATTGAGTTTCCAATAGAGACTTGAGATTTAAAAAGTCAGATTCAGTGAATAATATGCAGCGACAGCAGCAGTCCTTCTGTCCTGGCTCACATTTGAACCCTTTGCACTCAGCTTTGAGGCCCTTGGTATCATAGCCTCATTCCTGGAGGATTTGTTCCATTCCTTTGAACCAGCCAGCCTGTGGGTGTTTCTCTGGGAGGTAAAGTGGCTGAGGATCTCCATTTTGGAGACACACAGGAGCCATTGTGATTTTTGTCTTCTATGGTTTTCCATTGGGACCAAAAATCAAATTCCTCTTATCATTAGCCATCACCACCTCAACCCCCCACTTTGCAAATGGCTGTTTTGGCATAGATCGGGCCAATAAGGCATCATCAGCTTGTTTGACATGGAACATGGCATTGTCAAAAATAAAGACATGGTCCTTGTTTGGATAGTGTTCCTGAAGTATTTCCATTGCCCGTGAAATCTGTTTCATAATTTCACTGTTGGTAAAATATCCATCTTGTGTTTTCCCAGCCTTGAAGAGGACCCATGCAGACTCCTTTTCATCTGGTGGCTGAAGAAAACCATAGTTCACAGACACAAAATCTGCAACCATCAAAGATGTGCCTTCTCCTTTTTGCTGAGGCAATGCATCTGACTTTTCATGTTCCCAGAGAATTTTATGGTGGTCATTGGCATAGAATGTTGATTCATCATGGAACCAAGTAACAACCTGGTGAGTTGAATGGGAGGGGGAATCATCAATGGTGAGATCAGTCATATTTTCTGTCTATGTCCATAGATGGGGCTCAAGGCTTGACCAGGCAGGAAGGAATGTATTTTGACGATACTCGACCACATCAGCACACTCATGACCATCAACGTACTGCCCACACTTCTCTTGTTTCCAACAGTAACCTAGCTCCTTCAGCCATCATTGGGCAGTCATCAATAAAACAGGCTTCTTCAGCCCATGACACTTCTGGACAATGGGATCATCAAGATAATCAACTATATCCATGGCATGGATATACTTTCCAACACTCTGCAGATGGAGTTTGATGTCTGCTGCAAGTTCTTCATTTGTGATATGAGAGGTGTTTGGAGTTGATTGGTGAACAGGTAGGTTGTTACAATCCTTGATATATTGCTTTGTCCATTGACAAAGGTGCCATGCAAATAACGTCCCCTTTTCCTCTTGTTGCACTATTTCAAGGGCTGCTTTTCTCCACTGACCGGCAACAAGGCTGAGCTTGCTATCAACATTCGTGAACAAGATAAGGAAGTCCTTCATTGCATGAAGACATTCTTCAAGGACAAGGTATCTTTTGTCACCCCTATGTAACTTCAGGAGCTCCCAAAGATCCACTAAAGCATTTTTTGCAGCCTTCACAGTCAGAGGACATCACAGTGCCCAACTATAGTCCCGAGAGCCACCCACCAGCATATCTCCATTGATACTGCCATCATTGCCATCCTCAACTTCTGTGACTGTCTCGGTATCCATATTTGGATGACAGCATGGGTGAAAGCCTTCATCCGAGTCATTGGGTTCTTGAAATCCATCAGGAACACCTGATTTCTATTTCTACAATACCATCTGGCCACCAACAACAGCCTCCTCAAGGATTCCTGGTCCCTCAAATGAATTGACCAAGTATTCTCACCATCGAAGACCTCGTATAGCAACAAGGTCATCTTCATCATCAAAGTGTTAGACCCTTGACTAATCACAAGGCAATGCACCAAGTGATCAATCTACAGACAGACACAAACAGAAAACAAGAGTACAAGGCAGAACTGGCCAAGTACTATAGTGAGCAAGATGTGGGCTTAACCACGAGTTCAAGAGCAAACAGGTAGAATTCCAAAACTAGGTTACATTGAGTAAATGACCAACTATATATACTGGACTGCTTTAGGGCAGGCATGAGATATAGAATGTACTGGAAGGTTATGTAATGTGATGTCATGGTGACATCATAGTTTGGAACATTAGGGTGAAGGGTAGATCTAAGATAATGGGTGAAACAAGAGATAAGAGATGCGATCAGGATGAATTGCCAATGCATGTGAAATATACTTAAATAGAAGGGCAAGGGGGAACTGCCTGGGTTAAGGGGGACATGAATTGAGATCTGGATCTAGGGGAATCTGAGATTGGGATTAGAGAAGAGACCATAAAGAGAGGTTGGTAATAGTAGTCCAAGAGGGGAACAAAAATGGGTGATACTGGATGACATAATTGGTTATCACTGATAGATAGCGAAAGGAATTTGAATCTAGCTGAGATAAGATAAGATAATGAAAAGTGAAGGAGAAGAAGGGGAAATAAAGAAGAAAGGGGTATATCAGTGTACTGGCATGGAGTGCAAGGCAGCTACACGTGTGATAAATAGACTGTGGCGGTGAAGAGTTAGCTAAGGGTTGCTGTGGGCTTAGCTAAGGTTGTGGGCGATATCAGATAAGACCTGTGAATAGGGGTGAAATCTTACACAAAGACTTCTTCATAGGAGACAGATTGTGAGTTGGTTTGCATTGAAGGGCATGGACTCAGAGATGGCTCAGGATCAACTCAGAGCTACTATGGATGCAGTTTTTCCACAATAATGCTTGGCAGGCAGCTTGACTATTGATTGGGAGGATTTTCAGCTTCAAAGGGACTCAGAAACATGCTGGTTGGTGTTGGAATGGACTCAGCCTATGGAGTCAACTTGAAAGGAAGAAAGAAAGTGAGTTTTTGATACTCTGGATTCATTGCTAAGGCCTCAGATTCATCCCGTTGTCCAAACCACTTGCAGACCTCCAGGAAGACAGTTTCAAGCTCATCAGCAGGACCAGTAAGGCTGCCGTTGCCAGTGGTGGGCTGCATTCTTATGCATTTTGCCTGCCAAGCCACCACCACATTTTTGATCAGTGCTTTGTGGCTGTGCTTCTGCCTCCCCAGCATGTATTGTACAGTGGCTCAAATAAGTGTCCCAATGTTTGTATATTTTTTACTAAATGCAATAACACTCAACAACCATTACCTCTAGCATTATACTATAAGTGTATGAAACAGACTACACACTCCTAGTTCTCCATTGCTGCAAGAATCAAGGGCTTTGAATAAAACCTGGTGAGATGGTAGCCATTTCAAAATGGTAATTCATTGGGACACTTATTTGAGCATGTTACTAAATGGTAGTATTTCAGTCAAATTATGGGAATACTGGCCATTGTCTGAGCATACAATACTTCATATTGTTGACAGCTGGATTCACTCAGCTGGAGTTCTCTGTCAGAAACTAATATATTTGAGTCTATGTGACTACATACCTGGAGTTCTCTGTTAGAAACTGGGGAAAGCGCTGACAGAGGAACTCTGACTATGGACAGTGTGGGGAAACAAACACAAACACTCAGCCACATTGTGGCTGATGTCTAAATATGGAAAACTACTCTAAAAGTGCAAAGTGCACAATCACAATCTAACATACCCCCCTGATTGTGCATCTCTGCAAAATTACAAAGTGTGAGATGAAAGTCCAAGAATTGAACAGAAATGTTGTACTTTAACACGAGGTAATGCCTTGGTCAAAAGATCAGCAGGCATATCAGAAGTAGAAAGAAAATGAAGAGAAATAATGCCTTGATCAACAACATCTCGAAGCCAATACCACCGAAGATCTAAATGCTTCATCTTACCATGATGCTCTGGATGCTTTGCCACCTGGATGGCTGACTGGTTGTCCATATGCAGTGTTGAAGTGCCAGTCACCTCGAAGCCCAGTTCTTGGAGGAGCTTGCGCATCCAGACAATCTCCTTGCCAGCTTCACATGCTGCGACATACTCTGCTTCTGTGGTAGAGAGAGCAACGATAGGCTGGCACTTGGACATCCAGGACACGATGCCAGTACCAATCTTGACCACATATGGACTAGTGGAGCATCCAGAGTCCTTGCAACCACTGTGATTTGCATCTGAGAATGTGGTGAAGAGCTTGGAAGTGGTAGAATCAGGTGAATAGGTGATGCCAAATGCCAACGTGCCTTGAATGTAGCGAAACAAGTGCTTGATCGCATTCCAGTGCACTACATCAGGGTCTGAAGTGAAGGATGCAAGCTGACCTACAGCAAATGCAATATCTGGACGAATGGTGCAGGACAGGTACTGCAAGGAGCCAATGGCACTCCTATAATCGACTGATCGCATGAAGTTGTGCTCTTCTGCTGTCCTGGGACTCTGATCACATGAGAGGCACAGACCTGGGTCCATAGATGTTGATACAGCCTTGCAATCGGCCATGTGGAACCAAGAGAGCATGTCGATGCAGTACTGGCGCTGGGAGATGGTGAGAGAGTGCTTCTGGCGATCACGGTCAATCTTGATACCCAGGATTTCCGTCATAGGCCTGAGATCGCACAGCTTAAAGTGGTTCTTCAGGTCAGTGATTGCCTGCTTGATTGCATCAAGAGACTTGGATGCAAAGGTCATGTCGTTGACAAAGACAGGCAGGATGATCTGGACATCACCTTGAGCGAAGATGTAGACAGCTGCATTGGAGTAGGTCTGGGTATACCCCAAGGATTCGAGAGTGGAGCACATCTTGCAATTCCACCTGTTTCCACCCTGTCTGGTGCCATAAAGTACCTTCTTCAGCAAGCAAACGGTCTGTTTTGGATCATCCTCAGCAAATCCTTTGGGTTGCTCCATATAGACGTCACAGTTGATTTCACCATTGAGATAGGCATTAGAGACATCCACAGACCAAAGGTGGAGATCATGGATGGTGGCAAGCACAAGGATGACATGAAGGGTTGGCAGGCACACAGTAGGGGCAAACACCTTGAGATACTCGAATCCTGGACACTGGGAGAAGCCTTGTGCAATGAGACAACCCTTGTAATGCTCAAAGGAGCCGTTGGCATGATACTTCTTGGTAAACACCCACTTGGAGCCAATCACTGGTCGATCCTTGGGTCGAGGTACCAGGGTCCATGTCCCATTGGTTCTGTGGGCAGCCAGTTCATCCAAAGCAGCCTGCCTTCACTCTGCAGCATCATTGCGATTCATCACATCTCTGAACGACCTAGGGTGGGCTGCATTGGTGGCGAAACACTGTGCACTGTCTGCCTCTTCATCCTCTGAGTTGTTATAATATGAACATTTTCAAACATTTTCGAACTTCAACTTTTCTCCTTTCCAGTCACGTGATCAGTGCACGTGACCATGGGAACCAGCACATGACTAGGTCTAGAACCAATGACGTCATACCTCATGGTACCCATGCCCTTTTAATTTCCGCTCTTCTCACACTGCCTCTTTAACTTCCGTTGCTTCTTTTCCTGTGCCTGGCTTCTCTCATTAGTCTATTTATGGTAGTTCATCCCATGCATAGCATGGTCTGTGCACGCGCCTGTAACATATATAAGGTAGACACTTGTGACTGGAATCCCCAGTCTAATCCACTTCATTGTTTGCTTTACTGGTCATTGCCTGAGGGACTTGTTCCTTCTTGTAGGCCTGCATCAACCGGATCTGGACTTCTCCTCCATCCTCTCTTCTTTCGTCGCCAGGACACGTGTAGCCTGCGAGACGTCAAGCCTTGTGGTTTTCTTTGTCGTTCGCGATAGAGTCATAACACTTGGATTAGACTGTCATACACAACGCTCGGATCCCGGAGCTAAGGGACGCCCACTGGAGCTTTCCATGACATTTCATTTCTTTACACCTGTGCCTTTAGGGTGTGCCTTGAGTGGCAAAGCTTTTGTCGTGTTAGTCTAGTAATTTCGAAGTCCCTCTTGTGAGGTGATACCGCATGTGGGTCATGCCACGTTTGCACAGGGCGACATCGGATCACAGCCGTCGTGCTGCTGGTGGCTGAGCCAGTAGTTCTCGTTTAGAAATCTCTCGTAGTTAGTATACGTCACACTTGAAATTGCCAAAGAAAACGATGGTATCACTTCCTGATATATCTCCCAACCTCATCCACGTAGTCTCCCCAGAGTGTGGACATAGTCTGCACAGTAAGGAGGTGAAAGAAGACCACCCTGGATCCAAACAACCATCTCCCGGTTGACTTCATTCAAGACCGAAACATTTGCCTCGATAACCTTCATCTCCTCCCTCTCCCCCGCACTCATACTCACAAAGTTTACCAATGTCGCCTAGATCGGTTACGAGTTGAATGTCATCTCCCCATCTTCGACTTCGAAGGCCACCACTACTTTTACGATCATTTCTGACCCTACAGTACCTCCGCCCAAAAGCCGTACTCCGTCCAGTAGTTAAATATGGTGGAAGTGGACCTCGACGACCTCGTAAGGCGCATCACCGCCCTAAACATTGAATCTGAGAAAAACAACGTTACTAAGAAGATAGCCGATCCCGAGAAATGGGATGGTGATTGGGGCACCTGGCGTTTTTGGTGGGTTCGATTGCGTCTGTGGATTGACGCTCAAAAGTGGAGGTCCGATAAATTCCGAGCAATTGCAGTTCTTTCCTGGTTTGAGAAAAAGGCAGAAGGGTTCACCCAGATTACCTTAGAAAGATACCTTAACCAGGAAGATGAAAATATAGTTGACGAGCACAGTACTGTTACGGGCAAACTGAAAAGACCACAAAAAGAGCAAGGTCACTAAATGTGATATCAAGCCCAAAGAAATGGAATTCTGAAACTGAAGACTACTACATGGATGGATCAACTACTTATACTACTGGCTTGCTTTAGGGCAAGCCTGGGAAACGGAATGTTCTGGAAGGTTAGGTAATATGATATCATGATGACGTTGTAGTGACGTCACCAATCAAATGTTCTAGAAGGATCGTGATAAGATTAGATGGGGAGATAAGATAAGATAAGGAGAATTGGTGGGGAAATAAGGGAAAAGGAGAAAGAATTAGCGCGGGTCATTTCATAACCCCCTTCTTAGGGGTCGAACTCCCGGTCGACCAAAATACTGTTGATGATGGGGTTGGAGCTGGGTTGGGGGATCTCGAAGAACGAGTCGGGAAGGTGGTTGAGTGAGGCGGCGAGTGATTTGAAACTGGGATCGGAGAAGAGTGGAGTATGGTGGATGCAAGGGGAACAGTCACACGGTTCGGCTGGAGCGCGCGAAGCAGCAGCTACGACGGCACGAACGGCTTCTGGATGTTTTCGATGGAAGCTTTCAACTTCCTTGGTGGCGTGAGACAGGTGGGATTTGGGTTCCCAAGTTCGCTCTTCTCGGGAATACCCTTTCCAATGCACCAAGTATTCAGTTTTGTTTTGCTTCCTTCGGGAGTCTACGATTTGTTCCACTTTGTACTCCTCTTCCTGTTGGACAATGACCGGAGGCGGTGGTTTCGACTTGGTCTGGGACGGGTAGGACCCAGTGATGTAGGGTGTGAGGAATGATTCATTGAAAACTGGGTGGATCCCTTTCCAAGTCTTGGGTAGTTCCAGTTCATACGCCGCGACGCCGACCTTGGCCTTAACTTTAAAGGGGCCATACCGCTTGTCGTCGAACTTCTTTGTGGGTCGATCGGTCTTGATATTTTTGGCCTCGAGGAGGACTTGCTGACCCACGGAGTATTCTGTGATCTTGCGGGCTCCCTTGTCGTGAGACGATTTCATCGACTCTGCAGCCTTCTCTAACGCCTTTCGTGCGACTTCAAAGCTTGACTTCATCTGCTCCACGAACTCGGTTGCTGATTCGTTTCGGACCTCCATTTTGCGCGTGGGTATCACTGGTTGTTGTCCGAAGTTAAGTATGAACGGGAAAGTTCCGGTGGCACTAGAAGTCTGTGAGTTGTGAGTGAACTCGGCTATGGGGAGCCAATCAGCCCAGTCGGTTTGGCGGTGATTCACATAAATTCGGAGGTATTTTTCAACCTCTCGGTTGATCCGCTCTGTCTGGCTGTCCGTCTGCGGGTGGTAGGCGGTTGACGGGTTAGCTTCGATCCGCAGCAGGGTGTATAGGTCCCACATGAACAACGAAATGAATTGGGTGCCTCGGTCTGAGATCACCTTCCTGGGCGCTCCATGCAGTTTGAACACATGGTCTCTGAACAGCATGGCGACTCCTTGGGAGGTGACCATGTCGGTGGTGGGGATAAGGTGAATCATCTTGGAGAACCAATCGACGATTACGAGGATGGCGTTCTTGCCCTGGGATTGCGGGAGGGGCCCGATCAGGTCTACGGAGATGATCTCCCAGGGGGCCGACGGGATCTCGTTCAGATGGAGGGGGGTCTGGGTGGACGTGGTTTTGGGTTTGACCTTTTGACACGTGTCGCATCCCTTCACGTATTCTTCTACATCTCGGTGAAGGAAGGGCCAGTAGTACTCACTCATGATGAGATCGCGAGTCCTTTGTACGCCTGGGTGGCCCAAGATCGGGTGGTCGTGATTGGCTCAGATGATCTCTTCGCGGAGTTTGGCGTCGTTCGGGATGTAGATGAGGTCCTTCCACCTCATGAGGTCGTCCTTCTTGGTCCAGGAAGACTCTGGCTTCTTTAATCCTTCTTTCACAAAGCGCTCTAGTTTGTATTGGAGCTTCTTGATGCGGTCAAGGATGCTTGAAGAGGCTATGGATTTTACGAAAAGGGAGTCGGGCAAAAGAATCTGCTGGTGGTTATCGGTGTTTACCCCCTTCTCATAATCTGGCCTCCTGGACAGAGGGTCGGTGGGATTGGTTTTGCCAGGTCTATAGCTGAAGGACAGCTTGTATTCCTGGACAATTTGTGTAATGATACCGCGAACGATAACACCACAAGGCTCGAACTATCTCGCAGGCTACACGTGTCCTGG
>QFEM01008039.1:0-73417 GCA_003316205.1 Boletus bicolor
CTAACAGACTCTTTGCTCGTAGATTTTTCATCAAACAAAATAGATCAGCATCTTAATTACACTTATAGCATCCTAGAAGTAACATATGAAGGCTGCTGTGTGATTGTTGCATATGCTACAATGCTGTTTGCATCTCTGTGCCAATTTGCAACTCCGGTGCAGTGATAGTACATCTAACCTGATCTGAGATAGCTTCATTGCCCCATGCCGTTCCCCCATTTGTTCTCCCACTCCTCAACTGTGATCCCCAGCACGGCCTCGGGAGCGCCATCGAATGTATGGAACCCCAGTCTTCGATAAAACGAGGCTGCTGCCTTGTTTCGAGGATCCATCCCAAGCCAAACAGCTTTCAACCCTTTCTCCTTCAAATGTTTAATAGCTATCCCGATCAACCTCTTTCCCCACCCCTTCCTTTGATGTGACTCCAAGATATCAATGTGCAAATGTGCTGGAGAGAACGCAATCTGGGCCTCCGACGCAAGAGGGAAATTCATGATGGACTTGATGTATTTCTGGTCAGTCTCTGCTGGTTGGGGTACGGAAAGGGATCCCTCGGCGTATTTTGCTTTGAGAGGCGGCCACCAGGTTAGCGCGGTGGCCGCCTCAAACGCGCGAGTGTCTAGTGCGCCAAGGGTATACCCCACGACAGACTCGTCTGAAGGAGGGGAGGTCTCGAATGGCTTCTCGACGAGAACGAAGCCCCATACGCAATCAAGGACATTGACATAGGGGAGGGCGTAGACTTCACCCGGGAGCGATGGGTAAATGTGAACGTCCCTCCCAGATTTTCCAGCCTCGGACGTCTCCAAACAAACCATGGAGAGCGCCGCCCCATCCTCCTTGGTGACAGGACGGATAAAGATTGGCATCGCTTGGTGTGCAAAGAATGACAGAATCGAGTCTGAGCTGTGTGTGAAGGGACAAGATACGCCTACGAGTTTCGTGCGATACTCGACTACTGGACGATACGACCCAAAAATGACAGTGACATGGCGTTGGGTCTACCAGCTGTGCACACTACTACATCAATATTCAGCCGACATTCGTTGCTAGCGCCTTGTGGCTCGACTTCAAATTCCCCCGAGTCCACATTCATCTTCCACCCTGGCCTCCACTGTTCCCTGCGGATTCATCTCCTGGCCCTGAAATTACTACAGGAACATGATCACCGTCAGCGTAAAAGACTGGTCTGGGGACGCGACTTACAAATGACACCAAGGATTATAACCATGTATATCCAGTACTTTTGCAAGAAGCTCTTCTCAGGTGCCGATACTATCGGTTCACCTTCTGGTGTTAGCGGAGGCGGCGTGCGCAATTCAGGTCTGGCAGCACATCAGAGGTGATTCAATATACATATGAGAAGGACGTGCTGAGGTGGTTGACGTGACGACATGAGTGTGACGGTTGTATTATGTGCAGGATATGACTTGCGCGTGTCAGGAGGTGGGCACGAGCCGTCATGGGGAACTGGTGAGACGAAGTGATCGACGGCAAACGGAAGGCCGGAAGGAGAGAAATGAACGGTGAGATGCGAAGAGGTCGACCCGGTTAGGTGACACTAGTCGAATTTTTCATGAGCCGGCGAGAGGTTCAAGGAGGTTGGCACGACTTACTGCTTTCACAACAGAGGTTGGCCATACGCCGTCTGCCACACCAGGACGATCGAGTGCAACCTGGTACATTGCTCCTTCAATTGTGGGGTCCACTGACTCCTGAAATTGGACAAGGTCATCGAGGAGAGTGTTGGAAGGGATGAGCGTTGCAGAAGAACCAAGGGGAGAAATAGAATGCAAGGATGGAAGAGCGATGGATCCGAGTTCAGACCAAGGTGTTATGGGAAGGTTTGGGTGAACGACGCGATGTTGGACGTGAATTGGTTCAAACTCGTTTTGAGCACTCGCGAGGGAGATGAGGAACAGTGTGAAAAAAGGAGAAGGGTACATCCTGCTTGTCAGTACGACTTGCGTGCTCGCTGGGTATCTGGGGGGGGTCACGTGCCATTGCTCCGAGTGCGGAGATCGACTTTAACCATTGATCTGCACGCTCTAACAATGCCCACCGTTGCAGTGGACAAGGCCGATCTTTTCGAAAGACTCGGGAGGGAATACAGTCAGTTGTATCGCCTAGCATGCTCAATGGGTCACTGATCATCTGTCCTTCCAGCCACGGAGGAGTTTGACAAATTATGCTTCGAGTACGGTCTCGAGCTAGATGAGGATGTACGTGCTACGATCAGTGATTTCTTCGAGTTCACGACGCGCGATCGTAGACGGCTGAAGATGTAAAAGAGGCGATCAAGAAAGGTCTTCCTGCAGAAAGACCGGTGCGTGAACCACTTGACTAACAATATCGTTTGATTCTCACTACATTCCTCCAGCAACTTAAAATCGAGGTCCCTGCAAATAGGTTTGTCGCATCATTCCCCGTATCGAGGTCAAATTGATTAGCTATCCTCGAAGATATGATCTCCTTTGTATAGAAGGCATATCCCGAGTGCTCAAGGTCTTTCTGGGAAAAGCAGAATCACCACAATACAGACTCATCTACCCCCCAGGTGGAGAAGGCAACCTTGTCACAGTCCATGTCCATCCAGACGTACGTCTTTGAGCTGGCTCAGCGTGGTTGGATTAAACTGGATTTTCAACTCAATCGAATCAATCATCAGACCCAACGCGTCCGTCCGCTGTTTGCCTGTGCTATACTCCGTAATCTGAAGTTCACCCCTCGTTCCTATGCATCTTTCATCGACCTTCAAGACAAGTTTCATCAGAATATCGGACGGCGGCGCTGGCTGGTCTCTATCGGTACACACGACCTCGACACAATCGAATCCCCGTTCAGATACGAGGCTAGGGATCCAGAAGCAATCAAGTTTGTGCCACTCACGAAGACAGAGGCATACACTGCCAAGGAGCTGATGACGATTTACGAGGTACTTTTGTAACGCAGGGGTATCATGATTATAGTTGATTCAATAATTATATTTTACAGACCGACAAGCATCTTGCAAAATACCTCTCCATCATCCGTGATGCACCCGTCTACCCGATCATATATGACCAACAAGATCGCGTTCTCTCCTTTCCTCCCATCATCAACTCTGAACACAGTAAAATCACGCTCAATACACGGAACGTCTTTATAGATGTTACTGCCACGGACGACACAAAGCTTCAAATCGTCGTCAATATGGTTGCGACCATGTTCTCGGAGTATTGTGAAGAGCCTTTCACGTACGTCTTTGATCCCTTCTTACGTCTTCAAACGTGCAGGCATACACCTACAATTTTATCCATTGCCACAACATGTTTAGTACGCTTATGCATCTATCACAGGATCGAACCGTGCAAGATCATCTTTCCGAATGGATCAACGCGTATTTCGCCCGACATCGCGCCAAGGACCGTCATGGCGCGTGCATCTTATGTCAACTCTTGTACATCCCTCTCACTCCCTACCACCTCTATCGCCGAGCTCCTTACCCGCATGTCTCTCGCCCCAAGTGTATCTCCCGACTCCGACGAGATAGCCGTCACTGTTCCTTGCACTCGCCCAGATATTTTGCATGAGGTCGACATCATAGAGGATGTGGCAGTTGCTTATGGCTTCAATAACCTTCCCGACATTTTCCCGCAAACAAGTACGGTTGCACAGCCTTTGGAAATCTCAAGACTTGTAGATGTCATCCGAAGAGAGTGGGCAATGGCTGGATGGGTGGAAGGGCTGCCACTTATTCTGGTACACGCTTTCACCTCCCTTTTCGAGGGCGTGTAGAGCTGATTATAGTGACACGGGCAGTGCTCACATGAAGAAAACTTTGACTTCATGAATCGTTCCGATCCAGGCAATTTCGCCGTTAAAATCGCCAACCCAAAAACCCTTGAATTCCAAGTTGTACGAACATCTCTTCTCCCAGGTCTTCTCAAGACCATTCGAGAAAATCGATCCCACCCCCTACCCATCCAGCTTTTCGAGCTCTCTGATGTCGTGTTCAAGGACATCACCAAAGAGCGCCAAGCGAGAAACGAGAGACATGCCGCCGCTGTTTGGTGTAGCAAGACTGCTGGATTCGAGGTTGTGCATGGATTGTTGGACAGGGCCATGAAGATGCTGGAGGTGCCCAGGATCGGAAAGGAGGACAAAGATAAGCCAAGTGGTTACTACATCGTTGAAGGGGATGGTCAGTCACGCGTTTCTTTTTTGGATAGGAGAGATTAACGCGTTTCTCTGGGTAGATTCGGCTTACTTCCCTGGTCGTGCTGCGACGATTTACTATCGCTCACCTCCCATTACCCAGGCAACCCTCAACAACGTCAAGGAGGCAGCTGTGTCCAGGGACACAGTGATAGGTACTTTGGGTGTGCTGCACCCTTCTGTGTTGGCCAATTTCGAGATCAACTACCCCTGCTCAGCACTGGAGTTCAACGTAGAAGTGTTCTTGAGGAAGAGGCAATAAACGAGTGGCTTGCAGAGTTGGCAGTAGAAAGTGTCACAACAAGTAAAGTTTACAAGGTTGCGAATCAATGAATAGATTCATGCTGATAAGTTTATTCTAATGTCAGGCGGGTCCGTCCAGCGAAATAGATTTAAAGGTTGTAATGAGTAGCAAGTCAGCGTATCCCTTCCGAGATATAATAACGATTAACGAATAGATCAATACAGATAGATAGTTGTCTCGGTACTCACCCAAAAGTGGTTGTCCTTTATGAAAGTAAGAAAGGGATATTGATCGTTCACAGCAACCCTGCGGCCCTCAGATCTTCACAAAGCCTCTGCTCCCTTGCGACCGTCTCCCTCGCTCTCCTCGCACGTTCCGGGTCTGAATACCATGGTATGCCACCCTGTTGGTGGCCAGAACCTGTACCATTCTCAGTAGAGACGAGGGCTGCGTCAGACCCAGCGCCGACGCCACCATCAAGCTCGGACGGTTGGTGTTGGGTTGGGTAACGGAATAAGCCGATGCGCTCAAAGAAGGACTGACGTCGGCTTTCTTCCTCGTCTACGATCTCTGACTGCGTTCTGGCGTGACTCCTTGAAGGGGATGAAGAACCGGACGCATGAGAGGCTAAGATGGATCGTTCCCATCGCTTGACGCGCCAGAACCCAAGCGAGGAGGTTAAGAGTAAGAACCAACCGATGGTCATTAGGAAGAACGAGAGCCATTCGGTCGCGATTGGGCCTGTCAGAAACGAGTTACTCCATTGACTCTCGCCTTGTCCGGGCAGGGGCCGTGTGGTCGTAGCGGGGGCAGTACTATTACCGAGCAACGGGATGACGTCGTAGTAGTCTTCAGCTTCTTTGGTGCTGCCGAACGTGAGCCCAGTACTGTCTTCCCAAGTGCCTGTACCGGTATTCATGACGTCGTCGAGCCTAGCACGTAGTGCGAAGCCCCATTGGATTAGGGTAATGCCAAGACCAGCGCGGCTCCCGAATTTGGCGGCATGCGTAGTATGCATGACCCAAGTCAACACGAATCCGACAAACTGGAAGGTAGTGCTGACGAGTGTGTTCCAAAGGAACGCAAACAGGGTACCTGTGGGCAAGGAGTCGACAATGACTGAACCTTGAGTTGGTGAGCCAGAAAGGGCATTGGTATCATAAAGGGCGGAAGGAGGGAGGAGAACGAGCGAAGTATGGTATGGCGGTGCAGCGTCTGCCTGAGCAGCGGCATAAGAGGGTGGTGCTGCAGAAGAGGATTCTTCGGGGACGATGTAGATACTATCTCCTGCGATGAGTAAAGGTGAGGATAAAAAGGTATTGGGAGGATGACAGGGACCGACCTTCCTGCACGCGAGTCCCAGAGGTCGTAGGTTTCGCACTAACGTTAGTGAACACGCCGTCATTGCCTGTCCCTCCGCCCATTATCTGGGCTCTGCCGGATGAACTAGATTGACTGAACTGTGGGACATAGCGAGTGGGTAAGAAAGCGGTGGCGTGTCTCCACCAACTGGTCTGTGCGTGAGGGATCGTACTGTGTGCGGATGTGGGTAAAATTCCGTTGGAGTTTCCTATAGTGTTTGGGAGTGCGAGGGATGTCGCTGGGGGTGGTGAGCCAGGTGGGGGTTGATCCCAGTCTGCGACAGGGGTGTTGAAGTCATACGTGAAGGTGGTGTGGGTGTTACTGTCTACTGATGGGCGGGGAGATGGAGTGTGGAGAGGATTGAGGGGGCGGGATTCGTCGAGGTCGTCGTCGTCATCGGAGTCGTCGAAGGCAGCGTCGAGCTCGGGGTTGGTGTCTTGGTCGGTACGGGGGTTGGGTATGGGGGCATATCGGGCAGACATGGCAGCCTGAATCAAGGTAGGTCAACAACAATCACGCCACGCCATGCTGGCAACACTGCCATTTCCAGAACAAAAAAAAACCCTGGTAGTATACACATATTCATCCCATGTTCACTCCCATCGGAAATCCCTGCTGCGAGGGCAACTCTTGATCCTGTCCCTGAGCCGAAGCTTGGACGTGTAAATAACCTCCAACTATTTCCTGCGGCCCAATACCGACAGGCAACCCAACTGGTCCACCGAATCCGCCAACCGGTCCTCCAACGCTCCCGAGACTAACCCCTCCCACGGTCCCCCCTGTGCCAATACCTCCAGGTTTGTTCGCTTCCCTGACCATTCTCGTCACCCGTTCACAGCTCTCCATGCGGGCCTGCATCATTCGCTCAAACATTTCCAGTATCTGAACAGTGGGCTCACGACCCCCAGCACCGAGAACGAGTGGACCTGTGTGTGTTGGCTGTGATTGGGATGGCTGGACCGTAGAATGTGTACGATGAGCGGATGTAGAGACGAAGCGAGGCGTAAGAGGATGCTGTTGCCGATTGGCTGTGGCTGAAAATTGGAACGAAGGGTGGGAGAGGTATGGGGATGTCAGTGTCGTTGCCGTGTTAATTGCCGTCGGAGGATAAAATGATACAGCAGTATTTGACGAGGCCATCGATACGGATGGATGTGGGTGGAGCACAGCCGAGGTCGGCCCGTGCATCGCACTCTGGTGTGAAGAGGCTGGAACAGACGCCGGATTGAGATTTGAGCTCTGTCGAGCACGATGTTGGATATGCGGATGCGGATGCTTCGAGATCCCCCCACGTGCGACTGTATGGAGCATGCTGCGTGTGGAGGAGATGCCCTCGAGTCTCAGATTGAATGCCTTTTTGCGCTTCAACCATTTCGTCGGTGGGGAGGGAGAAGCATTCTCTGCCGTCTTTCCGGGGTCTGGAGGGGACGCAGATTGGGCCTGTAGCTGACCTGGGGAGTCCGGATCGTCATCGAGCTCAGCATCGACGGGGACAGAGCTGTCGGATTGTGTAATGGGGCCACAGTGGAGGAGGCCCATCTCGAGCTGAGCGCGCGTGCGGTACACCCACATACGCTCCTGGTGATAGAAGGCAACAAGAGACTCGAGGAGGGATATTGTGCTTTCTACTGGATGCATGCCAATTGTCGGCGGTGAGGAAGGCGGGGTGGGGAGGAGTGAAGAAATGGGGTGTTGGTGGTGAGCATACTGTGCCTGTTGCTGGCCTGGATGAGCGGATGCGATGGGGACGCTGTGCCCATGGTGGGGTGTGTGTTGGGGGTGTGGATGGACGGGTGAATTTCCCGTGTAGTGGGCGGAGAGCATCGCGGTCAGCGTTGGGAACAACGTCGAGCAAGGGCAAAGAATCAGAAGGCGGCACCCCGCGTTTGGGGGTCGGCGCGATAAGATAAAGACTGGATCGTGTTCGTCGCTCCCAACAGCGACCTGCGATGAAGTACGTCGCGTTGCTCAGCGGCGGAAAGGACAGCTGTTTCAATCTGCTGCACTGCCAGCGCAACCACCACCAGCTCGTAGCTGCAGCGACGCTCTCTCCTCACTCTGGAAAGGGTACGTCCATCCCTCACAAACCTCTTTTGCTCACTTGCCGGTGACTAGATGAAATCGACTCGTACATGTACCAGACCGTCGGTCAGGACGCCATCGTGCTCGTCGCACAGGCCATCGACGTCCCTCTCTACAGACGCGTCATACAAGGCAACCCAGTAGAGCAGGCCGTAGAGTATGGCCTCAAATCCGCTGGTGGCGGTGGCATCGCCGGAGACGAAACAGAGGACCTCTATGCGCTGCTTTGTAATGTCTTGGTTTGTCTGCCCTTCTTCTCGTCTCTCCGCACCTGATTCGTATCCAAGGAACACCACCCGGACATACAAGCCGTCTCCGTTGGCGCCATCCTCTCAAACTATCAACGTGTACGCGTAGAACACGTGTCTGTGACTCGATCCCCCGCTGTCCCCCCGCTCATTCGTTGACAGCTGCCGTCGCCTCTCACTAACGCCTCTTGCCTACCTCTGGCAACGCAATCAGACTTCTCTCCTCTCTGAAATGATATCTTCGGGTTTAAACGCTATCCTTATCAAAATCGCCGGCGCGGGACTTACTCCCTCAGATCTTGCAAGATCATTGTCGTCTATGCAACCAAAACTCGTATCACTTCACCACAGATTCGGTACACACCCGTGCGGAGAAGGAGGGGAATACGAGACCTTCACAACCGACAGTCCGCTATTCAACAGTTGCATCGACGTCAAGGTAAAAGAGGTCGTGGTGGTGGACCAGAGCGACGTCGCACCCGTGGCTTATCTGCGAATCAGACATGCGCTACTAGCCAAGAAGGAGGCTACTCCAGTAACCAGTCTCGATATCCCTGTCCCTCCCTTACTCGAGCGTCCGTTTGAAAATCTACGTGCACATGTGGAGAAGTCTCTTGATGGCGCAGCGTTAGATTCAGCCTTGGGAACCAACTTTTTGCACCCGCATGTACTACCCGAACTTGGGCCATCTGTCCGCAGTATTGGTCCATGGATTGCAGTCGGCAACATACGCCTCCCGATGTCCCATCCACATCCCTCGAGCGTTGGAGACGAGGTCACACACTGCTTTGAAAAACTGCAAAGTGCGTGTTTGTTCGTCACCCTCACACTACTGCCAATACTTTCCATCAGACTTGCTGGCCAAGAATTCACCTGCATATTCCGCACATTCGGATATCCTTCCCACTTCGGCGACAATTAACCTTCTCCTTCCAGACCTTGATGAATCAACATTCTCTTCTGCTAATGCTGCCTACGCATCCTTTTTTGGTACATCGCCGCCTGCAAGAGCTTGCGTAGGCGTTGGTGGGGTAGGCATTGGACTGGACTGCCTAGCTTGGATTGGAGAACCGAGTGGAACACTGGACAACACGATGGTTACAAAGATGATGAAAGGAGAAACAGGAACGAGAAAGGCCCTTCACGTTCAGAGCTTGAGCTACTGGGCACCTGCGAACATAGGTCCTTATTCACAAGCCATCAGTGTACGTGAGTCTTCCCTTTCATCAACGATCATCCCATCTTCCTTGAGTGGTCAACCTGTTGTCAATCCATTTTCTCTGAACGAGCGTGTTGAATACACAGATACCACCTTATACATTCATATCAGGCCAGATCGGATTGATACCTTCTTCCCTCGCTCTACCATCACCTTCAGTCGTACCATCGACTCCTTCCTCGCCATCATCCACAGCACCCACCACTCTTCCACTTGAGACAGCCCTGGTCCTACAACACACAGCACGAATCATTCGGGCAGCGCCAAATTCTAGGTTGGGCGATGGTAGCGAGGGTGGGTTCGGGAGGAGTGACTCAAGCTCCGAGTCGGGCATGGACGACATGTCAAGGAGTGGAAGTGGGGAGGGGGGATGGATCCAGCTTGCGATATACTATCTCGTCCATGTAGCGGACGTGGACCACGTCCGGAAGAGTGTGGAATTAATTGATGGGGTACGCCTCTCTCGTCCCTCCCCCCTTGGTCACGCTAATCCTGTGATGATTAATAAAAGCTGACACCAACACTCTATGCAGTCCTTTCATCCCTTCCACGCGATGCTCGCGTAGAGAAACAGGTCCTCGTACACAGCGGCCGATTTGTCACTTCTGGTCCAGAATCATCCAAGAAAGAAAATGGGGAGGAAGATGAACCAGCGGACAAGTCCCCTGAATTTACTCAAGGTAACGTTCTCCACCTTTTACGCCGTTAAGGTCCCTGACCTTCGTGGCGTACTCTGGTCGACTTTATCTCGGAACAAAAAACAAAGGCGACATGCCGGTTCAACACCCCGAATACCCTGGCGACGAAATTCAAATCCACTATGAAATATCGGGTTTTCCACCCTCTTCGGAGGCCTGCGCCGTTGTCTTTGTACGAGATTCTGACACGCCTAGCCTGCGAGATGCGCTCGTCGCGCAGGCAGCAGTTCAAATGAAGGCAATACAGGATTTTACACCCTTCTTGGAGCGTACCTTGACTGCGAAAGTATTCGTGAGCCATCAGACAAGCGTGAGCGGGAGACGTATGTCCAATCTTTGTCCGAATCTTTGTGATGCGTGCTAAAATCATATTCGGTCATTCACCAAAATGCAGTCGTTGTCCCCCTCCTCGAAGCTATGTTTGGGAATGCGATGCCAGCACTGACGATCGTGCCTTCTAGCTATGTTGCTTCGAGAGCGGGGAGTGGATGGGATTGGGTAGTCGCGTTGATGGCTGTTTAGCGGATCCTTGACATACACGTTCGAAAAAAACAGACGAGTCAGACTCTAGGACACATTACATACATCGTACATACAAGTAAAAAACGTTGACGACGACAACCGAATGACAGCAAATCAAGTGTAACCAGAGGGAATATTGCAGTGCGACGGAAAGCGTTGGTAACAAATGTAAGCATGTGCTGTTGGACAATTCCAAGTGTACGCTAAAATCAAGGCTCCTCTTCCGCCTTCAACGCCTTCAACGCCCTAAATGCGGCCCGAGTCTCCTTCTCCGCTTTCGTGAGTGGTACCATCCTTGCAAATAGAGCTCCCAAGAGTGTACAGAGCCCACCAAACCGCAATACCCAAGCCACTCCATTCTTCCCAAAGTAAGTTGTATGGTCACCGAGGCCACCCGATACGAGGGTCGACAAAACGTCTTCAGGGTGAGGAGAAGGAAGTGGCTTAACCGGCGCGGATTCATCAACAATGCGGAAGATGAGGCTCGCCACGACGGCGATCTGTGGTGCGTGTGACATTGAATGAGCCCCGATGAGAGACACGGGAATGATACATACGATGAATTGTGGCATCACAATCGCCAAGTTGTGGATTCCAAGTATCGTTCCCCCTGCCAAAGGTTTTGTTTCCTCCTCATTCAATGGCTCGCCAACCGTAGTGCCGTCTGCTTCTATGGCGTCGTATTCGCGTTGCATGAGGGGATCGCGTTCATCAGTAGAGCATCGGGCTGCCGGACGTGAAGTGCTTGTCGTTAATGGGCATTCCGCCATCTCCTTGAGGAACTGTATCAAAGTGGTGAATATTCGAAATATCTGACGAAACGAAAGAAATACCCACCTCCATGATGATAGCGAAAGGTACCCAACAAGCGACACTCCAACAGATTCCGACAAGGCTAATCATGGCGATTGCTCCGGGGACCGTCGATATCCAAAACGAAGAGAACATTAATATCGTGAAGAGCACCATGGCACCCATCCAGATGTCCCTCAGGAGGAGTGGCCTCCGAGGGAGCTGGACTGATTTCCCTGAAGCTAGAGCTTCTTCACGCCATTGGTGAAGATTAAGGCGGAGGCGCTGAATGTGCGTCTGTTCGTCATCGCCCTCCTCAGGGAGGAGACTGGGATCGCGGCGTGCAAGGTTGGGAAGAACAACACCCGCAATGACAGCCACTATGAGCAAGCTGTTTGACCAAACTGCAGTAAAAGAGGCCATAAAGAAACGTACCGATACTGTAAAGAAGCATCGCAAATTCACCAGTCCGTGTGGCTATTTCAATGTCGGGTTCGTGGCCTAGCTGGTAAGCCATGACCTGGCCAACGTAAGTGGTGGAGTAAAAGAGGAAGGGGAACCTGTGTGGGGGTCCTGTAAGACGGGAGAAAATAGCTGCACAGCCAAAAGGGCAACGCACCAGCCCATAAAAGCAAAGAGTTGCACAAAGCAAACTCTCCTGATGGGTTCGGGAAGGGTGGTGACGGCTAAATAAATGTTCTCCAACACATCGTAGAGTTTGTTGTGCCTTGTACTGATGATCAACTTGCGCAACAAGAGAGCAGAAGGAGATCTCACCTTTCTTTCCTTTTGTCAACGGTCTCCTTCTCTTCGTGGCAGAAACATGTGATCCAGACGGTAATGACGAGCATGATGATGCTAACAACACAAAACTTGCGAAACTGGTCGCCTCCCAAGAAATCCAAAAAAGAGAGCTTCGCGAGCGGTAAAAACCCTATTCGCGGCGCGTTAAACACATCGCCATGATACATGACAAAATATGGACGCACCAAAACCATATCCGATAATGTTGCCTGCTTGGCTCATACGACTGTGCCATGCATTTCCAGCGTTAAGTTGCTCAGGGGGGGTAATGTCCAAAAGAAGGTTGCGTAGGGATGCTTGCAAGGCATTGAGCGCGAAATCAAGAACATAGAATGCGAAGACGGCAGTGCCAATAGCGACATTTGAAACCTAAAAATGTGATATGAGTGCAAGTATATCTTTATACGATCTCCAACGCACTTGCTTCTGCCGTTCGGGATCCCAGTCACCGGCACCCCCACCAAACAGATCCACAAAGAATGCGGCGATACTCTGACAGTATGCAAGCGCGGACGTAGAAAGTACGAGCGCCACGGTCGAAAGAATCACCCAATATCTTCGTCTGAACTTGGAATGTGATGAATCAGAGATAGCACCTGTCACAGATATTAGCCTCTCGCGAAATGCACGCAAAAGAGAAGCTTCAACGCGCCGATAAGAGGTTGAGCGATCAGCCCGCTAATAGGGCCAGCAAGCCAGACCAGACTTGTGACTTGCTCGGATATACCAAGAGATAGGAGGAACGGCGTGCCATATCTACATATACGAGTGTCACTAATGACATCCGTCCACCACACCTCACACACGTTCATCGTCGACACTTACCCGAGCTCCACAGTCCAAGCGATTTGGGCTCCTGCCATAGATATGCTGAGCGTTATAAGGTTCCATGTGCTTAAAAGGTGGCGTGTGTGTTCGGTTGGAATTGTCGACCGCTTCCCGGAGTCGTCCGTACTACGGTACGAGACTGCTGTTTCGCTGGAGGGCTCAGAGGCTTGTTCAAGTTGAAGGCTGGACGGCGTGCGTTGCCTGTGGCGGGCAGCAGGCCATGCAATTTGGGATGTTGGGTCGGGGTCGGCATCAATGTTGTACGGAATAGCCATCAAGCCAGGTGGGCGGGGAGGGACGCTAGAGGAATTGAGGGTTTGGAAACATAAACGACTAAATGGTAAGACTCGAACCCAGCAAGAATTCGTTGCTGTGTCTGGCTGATTCTGGCAGACAACTCGCAACAACCCAGCCGAACAATCACCAACGCTTAGCCGTAACGCTTCGGCATTCTCCGTCGACTCGTGCATGCAGATGCGATAACAAGAGGGGGTGCCTGGTGCTACAGTACTGGTAAATACACTATGTAGGTTGTCCTTTGCAAACTAAGCTAACAACAGTTCTTCAGGTGCAAATGACCACAGGAAAATACACATGCGGGAAATTTCGCGAAAGTCAACCTCGAATCGACGTCGTCGAAGATCCTCTTCGATGTCCGTTGTGCCCGTGCTCGGGAGGCGGGGGTGGAGCGGGTTTTGACAATAGATTAAAAGGTAGACGGCGCGTGATCGCAGCTGCAGTGGAAGATGAAGCGCAGCGGTTGTTCTTTCTTAGCGGTTCTGGGAAGTGTGCGTATTGTGTAGATGGACCAGTGTATATCTCTTGCTCTTCAACTAGCTTCTCTTCATAACGAGGGCAGTCAGATGAAGATGCTCTAGAGACGATGGGAGTAGGAGAAAGAGAGGGTTGCCCAGGACGTGCACTGCTGGGGTTCGTCCCGGCCCTATTTCGATATGCATCACTCTGTGCTACCTGCGGGGGTATGGGAACAGGGGAAGGCGATGTTCGTAGCTGCGCAGCAGAAAAAGATGGTCGCAGAAGTCTTCGAGGAGCCGCCATCCCCGTGAGTGCTAGCGAAGAGATGCTATCAAGTTCATCACCGCTGGCTGAAAGTCCTGCCGAACCGAAAGCCGGCCCAGCTTGCGACTTGTTATCCGTCGAGGACGTTCCCGCGCTTCCACTTCGGTTCCGTCTCATGTACTTCTCCATTTCATCGGCATCCCGTTCTCGCATCCGATTTACAATGGGTGATAGTGATGCTTGAGGCGGAGGATTGAGAGACAGTGACTGTGAAGGACCAGGAGACGGTACGGAGAAGTTACCATTACTACTTGCGGATGAAATATTGTCTGGTCTCTGTGGTGGCGAATGCAAGAATTGAGGTGGCTGTCTAGGGTGATGAGATGCAGAGGAGGATAGGGAAGACAGGCTCGCAGCCACGTGAGGCACAAGGCCAGCACTGTCAAAGTCGCCGCTGTCCGAAGTCGCCGTTGTGCGACTCCCACCGGAACCACTTCGCATCCGCGCAGTAACACTTTCAAAGTCTTTTGGCCTGACGGGCAGATGGGCAGCCCGGTCTACTACCAACCCGCCTCCCCACTCGCTCCCCCTAGCGGCGGCTTGAGCAAAGACCATACGTCGAGACTTTTTGTTGTTCTCGAATTGCAAACGCGCAGAATCCTGTAGCGTGTCTCTAGTGCTAAACCTGTCGATGATCGTTGGAGCACTTCGGCCGGGGTAAGATGACTACTCACGAGTAAGCATAATCCAAGGCAGTGAACCCATCATTGTTACGCGCAGCAAACTGACAGCCTCGTTCAATCAACAATTGGACGATCTGAGTTGTATGATGAGCAAAACACGGGACAAACGCGAACTTACTCCCATACCGGTATGTGACCCCAAGAGCTGGCGCTGACGGTACAACCATTGGCTTGATCCTGCTGAGAAAACAACGATTGAAAAACTTACTAGTGAAGAGGGGTGTTGCCTTTATTATCAGCCAAGTCAAAATCAGCGCCCAAATCACACAGCATCTAATAACAAACCGACGAGTATAATAAGAAAATAACACGCGAGGACTGAAGAAATTGAGAATCTACCCACGCGGACGAGTTCTTCATTTCCTTTTAGAGCCGCCATATTGAGTGCAGTTTTTCCTTGAGAGTTGGACCAATCAAGGATCCATGGATAGCGGTCATAGTACAGCCGGGCCATGCGTAGTGCGGCCCCCATCTGGTCAACTTGAGATGGACCGGGGGCATACGGATTTGGTGGTGGTGGTTTAAAATCGGCGAGAAGTATGAGGATCGTGTTACTCTCTGCATCCTAAGTCCAAAGTGTAAGCCGGGAGTTGAAACGTGAGCAGTGCACAGGATACACACTCTGCTGAGTTCTTCATCGTCGTGGCCAGCGGTCAGAAGAAACTCGAATGTCTCTTCGTGGCCAAGAGTAGCTGCCCACGCTAGAGACGTGTACCGCTTCGTGCCAGGTTCAGGATTCCGCATGTCCGTTCTTTGTATGAGTCTCTTGACGAGAAAGAGATTGTTCTCTGTGGAAGGATGAGGGGTTGTGGCGAAGAGTACGAGAATACTTACCTTTGACTGCTCTCCGAAGTCTCGCTGTCGCATCTTTCTCTGCCATGGAGGGGAGATGAGGGTTGAGACGAAGATGCGTGAGGATGATGAAACCGCCCAGACAATTGGACTTGGCGGGATAGATCACGTGAGTTATATTTGATGGCCAATCATCATCGCTTTTGTGCTATTAACATCTTTTCACGTTGTTGCCCAAGTATCATGCCCAAGGTTGTCTCCCGCTCAGCCATTTCCTCATCCACGGATGGTGAGCCTGATCATAGCAATGCCCTTTGTCTGAATCGCCTCACGCGCTATACTATCACAGCCCAGCCCACGGCGTCGGCAGCAGCAGCTCTCAGGGTGTATTGTGAGTCATCGGTCCTTTTTCGATCCTGGCACCTCCACTCATCCGCGTTGACTCCACAGATTGCATCTGCGGAGAATTCATTGTGGGTCCGATCGGAGCGCCCTATTTTCTCCCACTTAGTATACCGTTTTGTTTTTTCCAGCTTGTAATCGAAAAAAGCCTTGCAGAGCTCCCGAAGCGTCAAACAGATGGGGCTACTATCATACGTTCTCAGGATAGTGGGATCATGAAAGCAGTGGTGTTTAAACTGAATGCCAGCCCTGTCGAGCCTGTGCTCGTTGAGAGGTACGAAGTCACACCCTTCATGACGTGAAGCGCTATGATTGCAGGGATTCCTTGACTCTTACAGGTCGGGAGGCCATGAAAGGCAGCACAGATTCTCATGCCCCCGCTGTAACTTATTGGTCGGATATCAATCTTTTCCACCGCCCGTCAAATCCGCGCCGTATCTTTACATCTTGAAAGGCGCTCTGACACCAGTTCAGGGCCAAGTTCCCAAGGATGCTTTCGATTTGGAAGGTGATGCGACAATGTCCAACGTATGACATGCACTGGATACAAATGGTCTGATTCTGAGTCGACGGAAATTATTTCTGTTCCTCCAGTATTACCTACCCTGTGTCTATTTACAAGGTGATATTTGATGTGCTACGGCGGTGCATTGCAAACTGCACAGTTTATGATCGCGCTGAATGACGGATATTAGTAAATCCGAATATTACTCATTCCAACCACAGAGAGTACGGCTCAGCTACCGTTGTAGAAAAAACTCACAAAGCACAAGTCAGAGACGAGTACTTTCATACAGTGTGAATAAAAGAGTCATCACCACCGCATATGTAAAGAGAAGGTTTACAAGGAAAAAAACACTCACAGTTGAACTATACCATCGGGCGTGTTTCCGGGGAAGAAGACTCTGTTGAAGGACGAAGAAACCTACGGTTTGCTTGGTTTTATTTATTTTACAAGCTCTATGTGTACACACATACGCAAACAACCATTCCGCCAGTTCAGATCAATCGCATTGATTACCTCTTCAGGCCTTTTACTCGATTTCACATCCCGGTTTACATGGAGATATTGATCGCGCGTTTAAAGGTGATTGTCAAGAAATTAGCCTCTCTGGGCAATTCTGGTCATGATGGCGCAGGGCTAAACGGGAATAATATTGTCTCTCGATTGGCTGCCCGCCGGACAGCGGGGCGGGGGTACTACTTGAACAACGCCGTATTGGTCGTGGGCACCAGCCTATCCACGTTATCAACGGTAAAATTTCTGACATCGTCAGCAATCCTCCGCTCTGCGAGCCAAGGGACTCTCGAAATGGTTTGCACCACTATTGACACCGGTTTCCTCACTCTTCCCCGCTTTGCCAGCCTCGCGCAATGCCTCTGCCGCATCCTCACATCCCCCCGCGATGATCACCTCATGTACCGGTGTCACCAACGGACGCATGTCAAAATCGGCGCGACTCTTTTTCTATTATTAAATTAAAAGGAGGTTTAAAGAAGGTGTTGCGCATCATATAACCAACTCTTATTCAGGCATGCACAGCCGGTGATCTTCTAGGGACTTGCCCTATTCCCAATATGCACACTCGGGCGTCGTTTTCGAGTTTTGGGAATCGCTATATCGGGCTTTATTGGCCCCGCCTTGTCACATTTACTCCCCGTCTTAGATTTCATGGCGTCGATACTTTTGCGTGAGTGGCTACTGTCAGCAGTTGTTTCACGCCGCCATCGGCTCTGTTTCGCCCGGTTGCGTCGCGCATGCCGTCACGCTGATGGCATGTGATCCATGCCCACTAGTGGCCGGGAGCCGTCTTTGATAAACATAGATTTATATCGAAGATGTTGCCTGCAATACCGAAAATGACTCGCTCGGGCTGCAACTTGTTTGGTTCTTCCGTCACACCTACTTCCGGCCCGTCAGAAAACTCGAAAGCACAAAACAGCAAATTTTGTTGGCTAATTAGGAAGCTAGGTTGGTTGGCATGACATAATGCACTTTCTGGGATCACTTAGATGCTCTTCAGCCAATGAGAGTGCTCATTGGGCTCGTTTAGTTGCAAAAAAAGTCGTTGGACTGCCGTTCATTTCAAGCTGCTCTGTAAATTACTTAGTAGTTTTATTTTGAGCTTTTTAGGCCTCAAGGTACAGAGTTTCATTCGAACTTGCAAAAATTTCTCGTGATTCACTGGCCCATGACACATTCATTTACATAGAGTACTAGCACGTCATTGACATGGCTGCCTTCCTTCTTCCAACTTAATTTATGCCGAGACAAACGTAATGCACAAAGACCAAAGACGACAGGAGCTAGCTGTATTCCGAAAAGTCCGCGTGACCCAACTGCGTCAGATCGTGTGAGGGAAGAGTACGATGCCACCAGGTAGAGTTGGCGATGGGAGAGCAGGACTGGGCTGGGATGTACCTGACGAGGGGGGGTCGCTCGCAGACGAGGGTACCGTGTTCGGGGACAGAACCACTGCGCTCGAGGAGGAGGGCATAGCACTCGAAATGGCCGTCGATTGTGTAGGGCCCGGCAAGAGGTTGGCGCGCAAGGCGTGGGTGAGATGATGTTGGGGAGTATCTCCGTGTATGTCGAACAAGTTGACACCGCCCATGTTCATCTTTTTAACCCAAGCTGCCTTTATACCGAGGGATTCGACGTCATCGTAAGGAATTACCTGTCCAGCCGAGTCCGAATGAAGGTATGGGGTTGCGGAGCATTCGTCCCATTCACGGGTGAAACCTGCTGAGCCACGGAAGGACCCATCTGGATACTGAGTGAGAATGCCCTGATTTATGAGTGATTGGAACTGGATTTGGCCGCTACTGTCTTCGGAATAAGCACGGGAAGGGGAGCGTGTGGAGAGTCTTCTAGCGTTGGACTGGACAACGTAGCCGTATGCAGGGACACCGAGCATGATCTTGGAGGGAGGAAAGCCGGCTGATGTCCAAGCATTGTAACCACCCACGGCATTCTGGGTGGGCTGGGAGGAGTTGGCGCAACCGTCGGAGAGGGGGGCATTTGGCCCAGGGGGCTGTCGGACTAGAGAGAGAGGTGACCAAGTAATGAAGGGGATGAGAGAAATTGGCGTACTTCCGTAGGTGTCATAGTTCATGAGGGTGATCCAGTCGACGAACTGGGAGAAAGGAGATACGTCCTTCATTGGTTGACCGTCTGGACCGATGAAGGTGGAGTCTTGTACGGCGGCAGATATCATGGCACCTGGAGGGAGCTTCTGTTGAAGGACTTTGAAGAACTGGAGCATGTTGGCGGAATCTGTGGGGCTATCGCTGTTTCCCTGTTCGCCAGTTTGACCGGGGTACTCCCAGTCGATGTCGATGCCGTCAAGATTGTAGCGATTGTATGTGTTGAGGATGTTGTTGGAAAAGGTGTCCCTGCTCCGTGAGGTTGCGACAGCACTTGAAAAGTATCTGGTAGACGTGTGAGGGGATGAGATTGGCAAGGGAGGATGAGACTAGCCTGCTTCCGGTCCAGCCACCGATGCTGAGCATGACCTTTGTTGAAGCGGCGTGTGCGGCAGGGACGATATTCGCGAGTAAGGTGGGGGCCTGATCTGTGTCCCAACTTAGCTGGAAGTCCTGGTCCGGGAGAGCGAAAGCAAAGATGACGGTGTCGAATAGGGAATAATCGATGGACTTTGGGGGTGCCCAGTCTGCATAATATGTCATGACGCGGGGACGATGAGATGCCCTGTGATGCAAAGAGTGTGAGTGTGAGGAAGGAAGGGAAAGAGAAAGGAGGGGAAAGAATGCGGCAGCGAGAAACAGGAATGAGAACATGGTGAAGATTGATCTGAGGAGGATCGTATGGATTGAATTATGTGTGGGCCAGCCACTGAAGGAGAGGAAGGGGCTGACATGGAGGCAATATTAGGATTCGGAGTGAAACTGGACCGGAGACGACGGAGGACATGATCGAAGCTGACTCGACACAGCCACATGTGTCATGATCAGAACTATAAATCCGAGTCCGTTCCGGCGCATTCGTTCATCCAATGTCTTTCCCTCGCTCTCCTTCCCCACCTCCTCCGATGCCCTCCCCCGTCCTCGTCCCCATCCCGCTCACCACCCCACCCCGTCGTCTCGCTAGACAGAGTCATCCCTCCCTTCCGTCTCTCGTCCTCAGGAAGACGCTTAACCACACCCTGTCCCACGACGCCCTTCACCGCGCCGCTACCACACCTGATGACGCGCCCAGGGCAGAGAACACGCGTCGCTCCCCTTTCTCGTCCCCTCGCACATTAAAGCGCACGCACTCTCACCTCCCCTCTCGCTGCCGTTCCCCACCACCCAGCCCGGCCATCCGCTCTCCCCCTCCCCCTGTCCCCCCTATCCCGGCCTTTCTCCTCACCACAAACCACTCGGTTATCAGGCCATCACGTCAGCCAGCCATTCCAAATCGCGCCCCTCCCTTTGATCTTTACCTTGATCATTCGAGGGAGGACTCCCCAAACATGTACTACGAGTCACGGGCTGGCGGCGCACTCACCTGCATGCAGTTCTTTGCTGTGCACAATCCGACGGGACAATGTCATCCTTGATCATCCTCCTCGCCCAAATACTCATCCCTTTGCCATGCGCAATTGTAACTTATCTCTCCACCGAGTGCCGTGTTCTACTACTGTACTCCAACGCTGACTTTCCTTCCGCCTCAATCACTGTTCATCACCTGCTCTCAACAGTCCTTTCTCTTCGTACAACCATCTCTTGTGCAATCATCCTGCATTCCTTCATTCGACCCACGTCTACCTTAATATTAGCCTTAATCGTGTCCCCCTAATCTCGATCCTGCTATCCTCGCTTCCATTCATGTTCAAACCCACTTTTCGCAAAATCCGATCCATGTACTTGACCTGTTGCACCTCATTTAAAATCCCTTTGTCTAGCCCTGCAATAATTCCAGTCTAACAACTATAATCGGCGCTCCTGCTGTCCATGCCTCGCATCGAGTCACATTAAACAGATGAGGATCCGTGGCGCAAGGGGAAATGCATAATGCGATTCACCCCTGATGAGAATCCGTCCACGGCGATACTATGTGCTTCCCAATCCCAAGTACGGCACCCGCGCCAATCAAGCGCTAGCCAAGATGTCCCATAAATATGGATCGTATTATTGTATAGCCCAAAACGACTCGGGCGGCGATAGGTTACGGATACAGGGCTAAAAGAGAGCTTGTCAGCTAATGATACAAGCAAGCCAACGTAAGGAGATTTTTTTTTTCGTACCAAATACACTATGTTAGGTTGGCGTCCCATTCAAGATGCAAAGGTGAGAAAAGAATAACAGTTTTAAAGTCCCATTCTTTCTGCCAACGTCCGATCCCCACCCGCGTATGGGTGATTGTACCCACGATTTCTGCGGCCCGCAGCACCACCGCCCCCTGTACCATTTCGCCGCGAGAACCGATCCCGGTCTCGGTCACGTTCACGTTCCCTTTCTCGATCGCGTTCTCGGTCTCGAGCACGCTCCTTCTCGCGCTGACGCGGACGATCCCTCTCCTGGGGAGAACGCGGCCGAGTACGTGAATCTTGGTCAACTTCCATCTTTGTGTTGCTTTTAGGACGAATCTCGGATGGCGAAATGCGAGGCGAATGAGAAGGCTCGTGCTTGACCGAAGCATGTGTTTTTGACGGGGGAAGTGACACACTCGACTGAGCTGGCGACGCCTTGGAGTCAGAGAGACGTGATTTCTTGTGTGCTCTAGGCCCTGTCGGAGGTGGCTTGGATAATCCATTGGTACCCAGCGGTGGGTGCGGCGGGGGATGATATGAATCACGGGACAGCGGATGGTGTATTTGCGAATTGGTTTGTTTCTGCCGCAGAGACGATTGGAAGCTTTGATAAGACTTATCCAGTTCAGTCCTAGGATCCAGATGGGTGAATGTCTGCGAAAATTGGGGTCACGGCGATAGCTTACGAGAGGGATGTGATGACCTGATGGGACTCTGACAAGGGTGTTGTTAGCACAAGCATGTTTCGATACAAAGAATGATCACCTCGGAGTGCACTCTCTAGTCTATCCACCACACGTCGGAGTCCTCGTACCTCCTCTTTCAATTTCCCAGTTTCGCCGTGCTTCAGCAGTTCGTACAACTCATCATTTTCCTCCTGAAGTAAACGTACGCGTTGAGTCAACGCAGCACCGACCGTGCTTGAGGACGAAGAACCAGTGAGGGCACCACCGGAACCCGCCTTGTTGACGTGCGACAATAGCACAGACACCAATGTGGGGGGTAACGTAATAGGATCCGACGTGGACGGTTGGGATTGTACGGCCAGAAATTGGCGGAGTCGAGAAATCTCAGTCTATAAGGGTCAGGAAAGAGGTCAACAGACGACCCAAGCAGGCATGGGCGCTCTCGAGTTGCCATTAGTCTCACCGTGAGTTCCGCAACCTGTGCATCTCGTTTTCTAAGAGCAGTCTCGAGCTCTATCTCTCTTGGTGTAGGCAGGTCCATGACCAGGCAGACGGAGGAGTGCTACGGCGAACCTGCGCGGGGGAACAGGACGACGGCCGCTGTGTGGTGGCAAGACCTAACGCGCCCCTTCCACTTTGAGCTCATGCCGTAAATGGTAGTGGCTGTGAACTTACCCTGGTTGCGGGGAAGTGTTTTCGTCCCCGCTCAATGAAATCAGAGGGAGACTTTGTCAAAGGAGCATTGCGGACGACGTCTAGTACTGTTCCGCTCTCTTGATTAGTCCGACTTTATATTGTGAAATTTCTCCAAGTTCTCTACTTGCCTATTTCTCATATCTCAGTCCCTAAGTTGGTAATCATCGGGCTAGTAGGGGTACTCGTATTATTCACCTGGCTACAGACAAGCCATTTGCTTCGTATTACTTGCTGTTTCGTCTATAGAGATTTTCCTTGTAGATTCCTTCTGATCGAATGACATAGAAATTTTACTGTCCTGTTACAGTAGTTCCTCCCTATTACTTAGTATTAATGACAGCTTCACTGCGTCAGTGACAATTGGCCAGTCTAGAACCGAAGCTTCGTGGGCCCTAGGGATACCCTACTGTCAACGCTCACCTTGCCTTGAATTCGGTACGTGTGAGTCCTGATATCATCTCACGTGCCCCCGATCAACACCACTGTTCGCTGTTTCAGTCCACTGCAAAATGCTTAGCATTTCATCGATTTCATCCCCTTTTCTTCCTCGCCGCCATGTCAAAGAGAGCTCGCAGTCCGAGTCCAGCTAGCATGTCAAAGAAGGGAAGGACTGCTCATCCATTCGCGCCCCGGAAGATCGCCACGGCAGAGGCTGCAGCAGCGGCCCAAGCCAACCCCCCTTTCCTGAGAATGCTTGCCGAAATGCGCAATGTAACCCCAAACCCACAGCCCGGGAAATCGATAATCTATTGGATGCGAATGGGTGATTTGCGCAGTAAGTTGATTCACCATAGGATGCGAAGCTGTTGTCATTTGAAGCATCTTAAACCATTGGCAGTCGTGGACAACAGAGCGCTTGCAGCAGCGTCCAAACAAGCTGTCCAGAACAAGATACCGCTCATAGTACTCTTCTTGCTCAGCCCTGAGGACTATATTGCTCATGATAGGAGTAAGCGGAGAATTGACTTTGTACTTCGCAATTTATCGGAGATCAAGGTAATAGTTTAATTCCAAATTACTGCGACCTTAAGATTACTTACAGATGTAGAAATCGCTCGCGGAACTTGATATCCCTCTACACACGGTATCACACACTCCTCGACATACAATTCCTTCAAAAGTCATTTCACTTCTCGAATCCTTTCAATGCACTAGGATGTTTGCCAATATGGAATACGAAGTAGATGAGCTCAGGCGTGACTTGAAAGTCCTTGATCTATCGAAGGAGAAGGGCATTCGGCCACATTACCTTCATGACAGGTCCGTCGTTGAGCCCGGAGTTATCAAAACAAAAGCTGGAAAGACTCATACGGTACGAGTGTATCTGTCGCGCCATGCTGGTGTATTTCACCTTATGCTCTGCAGGTTTACTCTCCTTACCAAAGACTCTGGATCACGGAGCTCAACGAGAAGATTAGTACATACCTCGAAGAGTCTCCTTTGCCCGAGGCGAACCCGAGCTCTATCCGCCAAGACCTGGTTTTTGGCACGCTGTTCAACACACCAGTACCTCACTTCGTTGAAGGCTTTGAATTACACCCTGCAGACAGAGAAAAAATGGTCGAGGTTTGGCCGGCAGGATCGGCCGCTGCTCAAGAGGTTGAGTTCGACTCGCCTCCCCACCAAAGCTGACTCTCATCTGCAATGTCCAGGTACTTTCACGCTTCCTCAATACAAAATCAAGGGCGTCACAGTTAGGCACAGCAGACCCGTTGGCAGATGGCGCAGAAATATCCGATAAACGGAGTCGCATCTTGATGTACGCAGAAAAAAGAGACCAGGGTGATCAAGATACGACTTCCAGACTCAGTCCCTATTTATCGGCGGGCGTTATATCACCACGGGAATGTATCCGGGCGACGATGACTCTAACTGGAACGAAGAAAGTGGACGCTGGGCGGACTACGGGAATTGGTCGCTGGGTCCAGGAGCTTGGTACATGCGGTTTCACGATATTGAAAAAGCTTCTCACATATTATCCAGCCTGGCGCGACTTTTACATCAATGTATTAGCGAACTTTCCTCGGGTATCGATGGGGAGACCATTCCAGGAGAGATTAGCGAACGTAAGGTGGGAAGTCAATGAAGAACATCTTGCTGCATGGAAGCAAGGAAAGACTGGAATCCCTATTGTCGATGCGGCTATGCGGCAAATAAACACGATGGGTAATTTACACTCGGAGCTTGACGCTCCGTATTGTGTCTAACGCGCTATTCAGGCTGGATGCATAATCGGATGCGAATGATCGCCGCGATGTTCCTGTCCAAGGATTTGATGCTAGACTGGCGACTAGGGGAACAGGTGAGCCCGCTCTAATTGTTCTCTTCCAGCGCGTATAATTCTCCAACGTGTGGAAAGTACTTCATGGAACAACTCGTCGACGGTGACCTAGCCAGCAATAATGGTGGATGGCAATGGAGCGCATCCACTGGCGCTGACCCTGCACCTTATTTTCGCATCTTCAACCCGTACATGCAGAGCGCAAGGGCAGATCCGACGGGTGATTACATCCGTATGTATGTCCCTGAACTGAAGAACTTACGAGGACCAGGTGGCGATATTCCTTATCCCGGAAAACACATTGGCTCACCTCATGAAATAGAACTGCATAACCCCCCTGGAAACGCCGCGGATAAGTTGGGATATCCGAGGCCCATCGTTGAACATGCGGAGGTCAGGGAGAGGGCGATTAGAAGGTATAAGAATCCGGGTCAAGAGTGAATACTACGGAATACCGCATGCAATTGGCCAGTTTGGCGCGTAGAGTGTAGTTTCCAAAAAAGGCACTGTAGATGGTGTTCCACTCGCTTGACTTGCGGTGTGCATAGACCGCGTTTGACCAACGTGGGGGTCGGTCTAAATCAAGTTTCTCGGCGATCATGGACGCAAAGATCAACTCTTTAGCATCGCGTGTGGTCGAATCGAACCGTTCGCGAGAGGAGACAGAAGACGACGACGACGCCATCTTCGCAGAACTGGAGGCAGAGATTGAGAACGCCGATTCAGCTGCATTCAGAGAGCATGGACTCGAACAGCTCAGACAACAGTGTGTACCACATTCGCTCCTCTGGATGCCAGGTCAAAACTAACAATGATACCTATCAGAGCCAACAAGCTGAAAGAGATGCACCAAAATGCGCACGGGTCTTATACCGAGATCACCAACGAGAAAGAAGTCATTCGGATAAGTGCGTAAGTGATATCTTTTGCAAAAGAAAAGAAGGCTTCGTTGCAAAGACCTGATGCACCATCAGCAACGAGACCCGCTGCATAATACATTTCTACCACAGCAACTTTAGAAGATGTGAAGTCATGGACAAGCACCTCGCCGTAAGCAGCACCTCGAGGTGCTCCTTGTCCTCACTGACAGTACTCCTAGTAGAAACTGGCGCCAAAATACTTTGCCACACGGTTCATTCGTGTATTCGTGGAGAACGTACCATGGTTGGTCGAACGATTGTCCATCCAGGTCCTTCCGTGCGTGATGTGCTTTGTGGATGGCGTCTCGAAGGATCGGTGAGTTTCGCCTCGTCGCACTATTCGCTCGGTTCTCATATTTGTGGTGTTCCTCCAGTCTCGTTGGATTCGAAGAGCTTGGGAATAGTGATGTGTTCGAAACCTCTGTTCTCGAGCTCAGGCTTTCACAAAGTGGTGAATACGCTTTGCTAGCCATGGATATTATATCGGTTTTGTTGATATACCTCGAAATAGGCGTTCTGCAAAAGGCTGAGAACTCGTTCAATCCCACGCATTCTATCAGTCATCGAGGGTCAGCCAGAGATAACCTCAGAAAGGGCAATGAGGATGATGAAGACTTTGATTTAAATGACTGATTTCTACCCTTTCTCGCCAAGTGAATGTTGACGAGGACCATAATCAACTGTAGTGAGGCGAAGAATGCAACCATTGGCACTGTACAATACGAGGTATCATCCTGTTGTAGTGATTTCCTAATTGAGCGAGCTCTTGAGTTGAAGAGATCTTGGACCACACCTCGATCGAGTTTAGTCTGGTCACACCTTCTACTATCATGAAGCTCGTCGGAAAGTATATCGATAAAAATGGCACAGTAAGTTTGGTATTTGGTATTCAACTGCATAGCTCACCTAGACTCAGGGCCATGTCACCCTTCGTCCTGAAGATGACGAAGACATGTGGCATTTATATAATCTCATACAACAAGATGATTTAGTCAGAGCCCCTGCTATTCGGTATGGAGTCACGCTGAATCCCTTTCATGAGATATGAATGATGAATGTAGACGAGTGCAGAACGTATCAGCAACTGGTTCCACCGAATCTCATCGGATCAAACTTAAACTCACTCTGCAAGTCTCCAGAGTAGAGTACTCTTCCTCAGGCGCCCAATCGTCTACAACAGATCAAGCACCTTCGGGAAACTCATCATCCTCTGCTCCACCTCCAACCACTGCCGCACTCCATATATCTGGCCGGGTGACGTCCGAAAACGAACATGTCAGGATGGGGGCTTTCCACACCCTTGACATCGAACCAAATCGTGATGTCCGAATCGAAAAGATTGAGGGATGGGATAGCATAGCACTCTCTCGTGTCGAAGAGTCCTGTATGCCTGGACGTGGTGCGGAGGTTGGTGCGGTTGTCTGCGGTGAAGGAACCGCCGCATTTTGCCTGTTGTCCCAGCATCTCACCGTCATCGCACACCGACTCTCCGTGCCCATACCCCGCAAGGCTTCTGCGATGGGAACGTCGCAGCACGAGAAAGCGATGACAAAGTTCTACATGATGGTCTACGATGCGTTCGTCCGGCACATTCCTTTCACCAATCCGAGTTTACGCGCCATCGTGTTTGCCAGCCCTGGGTGGATTAGAGACGCAGTCTATTCCACGATGATAAATGAAGCTGGGAGGCGAAATGACAAATTATTGGCGAAGTCATTGCGGGAAAAGGGTCTCAAAGTTCACGTCAGCAGCGCGCACGTCCATAGCTTGGTGGAGGTCCTGAAGAGTCCCGAGGTATACCTCTCAGTCCTGATCATGAATCATTGGCTCACAGTCATACGTGGTAGATCGTTGCACAATTGAAGGAGACAAAGTTTGCCCGTGAGGGCATCACCCTAGACAGGTGAATCTCCTCCTTTGCAATTAAGTGGGATTCCTCAAGGGCTATAGGTTTTTCAAAATGCTGGGATCAGACGAAATGCGTGCATGGTACGGGCCAGACCATGTTTGTCTAGCTGCAGATCGAGGGGCGGTCGGTACGCTCCTGATTTCTGATGGACTTTTCCGGTATGCATCAATCATTCTTCTGCCAAAGTAGTCAAGATGAAGATGTTTCTGCAGTGCGAGTGATCCAAAGACCAGGAAGCGGTATGTGTCGCTGGTTGAAAGCGTACAGCAGAAAGGCGCGGAAGTAGTGATCTTCTCCAGCATGCACGAGTCCGGTCAACGTGTGTACAATGCTGATGCAGCTGTCAAGTTGAAGTATCTAACCTCTCGGCAGAGCTAAATCAACTAACGGGAGTCGCTGCAATTCTAACTTTTCCCCTTGACATCGAGGTCGTTGAGGCAGAAGAAAAGGAGGCAGCTGAAGAAGCCGAGCGAGAGAGTCTAGAGCGAGAGGTGGCGGTTGGGTAACGTCGGTGTCGGAATCACGCCGTGTGCACCGGATTCACTTTCCCTAACGCCAGCAGGCGAATTGATTATGAATCTCTCCGAGTCTATCGATATTATCTTGACAAGCGTCTTTCATAGGCTTCCCAGCCTGCAGCTTGGTATCTCTGCGCTTGCCTTTGAACCTCCCCTACGTCGATGTCATGACCAGCGCCAAAAATTCCCCTGCCTACAATGATTACATCGCACCCACAGTCTGTCACCACCACAGCTGGCGACCGATACTGTTGTCCCATGGCGTCGCCCCTGGCATCCAATCCGACGCCAGGGGAGAGGATCAAGAAGTCCTCGTCACCAACATTATCAGTCTCGCGCGCTCCAACGCCTTCCATTCGGTGTTGTGCAATGAATCCGATGACAAAGTCACGTCGAGCCCGCGCCATACGAACCGCATCTTCCGTGTATGTGCCGGTCGTGAGGGCGCCTTTTGAGCTCATCTCGGCAAGCAAAATCAGTCCTCTCTCGAGCGGCAGACCGACTGACGCCAGACCGGTGATAATGGAGGGGCCTGGTACAGCGTGCGCGTTTGTTATGTGCGCCCAACTTGCGATCTTGTAAACCCCACTGGAATATTGCAATGCGACAGTGTTGCCTCGAGTAAAGCTTAGCGTAGAGGAAAGATCGGTGATTCTGCGGAGCCTCACCTATGTCGGCGAATTTGCGATCCTCGAAAATTAAGAATTCATACTTCTTGCTAAGTGCCTGCAACTCCTCGATAACGGATGGGTCGTAGTCCTCCAGGATGTCAATGTGTGTCTTATCGTCAGGCTCGTGAGCAGAGTCTTAGCGACGGGAGAGAGCACGATATGCCTTTATGAGACAGATAAAGGGTCCAACGGCGTCGATGATGGCAAGGAAATCTCTCTTTTGAGTGACATCAACACTGACGGAGAGGTTGGTTTTTTTCTTCGCCATGAGATACAGGAGGGCTCGCGCAGCGGGATTGTTGTGTTTTTGAGCACGATTTTCATAGCTGCATAGATGAGGGGACGACATGGCACAAAAGGACTGGTGTGGTAAGAGGAAACAGTTGCCAATTCCGAGTTGAGATCACTCAACTCCTTGCTTCCATGTCGACTTCCATCCGCGAACGTGAGGACGACGACAGCGAGTCCCGGTCCCCGAAGCGCACCAAAACAGCCGAGTTAGACGATAACCACGAAAGCTGCCAAGCAGAGCACGAATCGCACGATGCAGAGGAGTCCATCCTTCCGCCCAGTCACGCTCTTCTCGGTCTCAGCTCACCAAAGACCACGTCTGACGGACTCCGTCAACTACTGGAGTGCGATGTTGGAATCTCTGAATACATCAGTCATGGTCTTCCTCCAATAAGCGGCATCATCAAGCAACGGTGAGCGACTCTTCCCGCGCTGCTGTAGCGACACTTAAACTGTCCATAGATTTACGGACTTTCTGGTCAACGAAGTTGATTTGGATCATCAGGTAGTGCACATCAAGTCGCTCGGCTTGCCGGAATCGAAGAAAGACAGGACCGCTTCGTCAATTCCCGCCGAAGAGATTACCGACGCGTCGACGCGAGAAGCCATCGTCGTTCAAGCTAGCGACACCAACGAGCAGGCAGGGTCATCGAAAACATGTCAATCAGACAACACTGTCGTTCCAGATGTCGGCGAAGAACATGAGAACGAGGTGGTGGCCGACGAGGTCATCTGGGACGACACATTTGAATCATCATTATCGCCCTTCCTCTCCGAATCATCGATTGCTGAACTCAAAACAATGTACCTTGAAGGTCCCGAACCTCCGCGAGTAAGCGACAAAGGCTGGGTGAGCAGGGTGCACAAAAAGTCGGAAGACGTCGAGATCTCCGAACAAGACCAAGAAAATGGGCTCCAGTCTTCGGACACAAGGCGAAGAAAGAATCAGAATACTCGCGGCGGGAGGGAGAGACAAAGAGGCCGTGGTGGTCGCTCGCAAGGCAGCGAGCGGGAAGACAACCGGAAGGTCCTTAGCGAAGTGTGTAATCTAGCGGGACAGTTTCATCACTTCTCACACAAAAGGCTTAGCCTATCGGCTCAAAAGCTACACGGACCGCCCTTCATCAGGTAGTACGAAAGCTATTCAGGGGGAAACTTGAAAGTGAAACGGATATGTCTACCAAAGCTAGCGAGGAAGGCTCTCGCATCACTATCAAGTGGTCAAGAAGAAGCGGTGGCCGTGGAGGTCCACGGGGTAATTCTCAAAAAATTTCAGATAATCTTTCGTCCTGAACCCATTACCCCAGCTCGAGGAGAACGAGCGCCGCGCGGGGAATACCCTCCCTATATTCACTTCACGTTGCAAAAGACAAACCGCGACACCCAGGACGCACTCGCGTACCTGTCCCGTACTTTACATGTCAATATCAAGGACCTCGCTGTTGCTGGTACGAAAGACAAGAGAGGTGTCACAGTGCAACGCGTATCATTGCGACGTGGCAACAAAACCGTTGATAATGTGTGGAACGCTGCCAATCAGATTGGTCGGCGCTCGGTCCGCGAGGCAGTTACTCAGAGGGGAGAGCGTGGTGTTCGCATTGCGGATCTGAACTATCGCAAGGCGGGTCTAGAGCTTGGTATGCTCAAGGGAAACCAGTTCATAATCACTTTACGGTTAGCGCAATCTCGGCTCCATACGGTTAGCATACAATTCTAACGCAGTTCCATTCTTAGGAATGTGCAAGTTGATTCGATGGATGCGCTCGATCTAGCTATGAACAGCATGAAGCAAAAAGGGTTCATCAACTATTATGGTATAGTACAGTAACGTGATATTTTAGTGTAAAACCTGACCGCTTTCAGGCATGCAGCGGTTTGGTACAGCTGCAGTTCCTACACATACAATTGGCTTGGCTTTTCTCCGATCTGATTGGCACAAAGCTGTTTCCTTGATCCTTCAAGTGCGGCCTGGCGAACACCCAGACGTTGTCGCAGCTCGTGAGGCATGGCTAGTTGATCGCGATCTGGATCGCGCTCTTGCCCTCATGCCTCGTCGCGTTGTCGCGGAGAGGTGCATATTGGAAAGTTACAAGAAGCAGGGTGGCGAGACAAGAAACGCCATGGGCGCACTCTCGACCGTGAGTTGTATCACTATTTCACGTTTAACGGGCATGTCAAACTTTGCATTGCACAAGATTCCGCGCAACCTCAGGTTGATGTACATACATGCATACCAGTCATACGTATGGAACGCCATCGTCTCGGAACGCCTTCGCATGCATGGTGCTGACAAGACAGTCCCTGGAGATCTAGTATTCGAAGAAGAACCGGCAGGTAAAGCCGTACTGAGTGACCCACTTGATGTGGACTCGGACGAACCCATGGCGGTTGACGAACACGGTGGATTCATCCAGCTGCTGTTTTGGTTGACTGTACCTAATCTGTGTTCGAAGGGGAGAGCGGCAGTGCTCCTAAAAAACTTCGCAAAGCGCCGTGGGTTCCACCCAAGGTGAAAACACTGACTACAGACGATGCCCACAAATACTCGATCTTTGATGCGATCATGCCACTACCCGGGAGAGACGTAGAGTACCCCGGCGGCCCGCTTGGAGAACGGTATCGCGAATTCTTGAAAAGAGATGGGCTAGACCCCGATAATTTCATTCGTAAGCAGAAGTAAAGTGTTCTTACTTGTACTCTGGGCTTGGCTGAATAACATCCCTCCAGAGAGTACACCCTCAATGGATCCTACCGAAAGATTCTTCAGTTACCAAAGAACATGGCATGGTCTATTCTCCGATATACGGATCCCGATGTCGCGCTGGCGCAGGCGGACGAAGACAAACTCTTAGGCTTTGACCCGCCAAGTGTGGCGGAGAACAGCAAGTTCGTGGCTTTGCAAATCAATCTGACGCTTGGAATGGCGGCTTATGCCACCATGGCTCTTCGTGAACTCACCAAAACGGAGACGAGCTCACACTTCCAAACGGAACTTACACAAGCCTCTGAAGACCAGCAGTTTCGAGGTACAGCGATTCCCAACGCAGACGATCCCGAAGAAATGGAAACCGCAGAAATGGAAAAGTAGCCGGACACACGATTCTCTAGTGTTCAAGTAGATATTTTACCAGCTATGTAAAACCGAAATTCACACAGAGCCACTCGTTCGCCGTTTGAGTTGATAGCGGTCATAAACGGAGATGTATTTCTCCCACTAGCCCATCTTTGCGTTGACCCCACAGTTCTGATTCGACGACGCGCGGTGTCCAGTGTCCATCGTAACCAGCCGTACTGGAGTACTGGTCTTCCACTTTCTTGACTAAATTAACACATCCTTATTTCTGCCCATAAGATGGGTAAGATAGAGAAAATCGTTTTCTGGTCCCTAGTATTAGATCTTTTTGGTAAGTCCATGCTGGCAGCTTCTGGTTCATTCAGTTTTACTGGCGTGTTCGGAAGCTTTTACAATTCCGCTCCCTCTCTTCCCTCGAATTATTGAGTGGTATACAGTGGTAAGTGCATCTCATATCGCGTTTTTACCTCTGCTAAGATCTCACCAGAAAGAAGGGTCTGATCCCACCGGCTTGTTATCGCGAACGCTTCATACCATCTCTTCCATTCGTGCCCTATTCTACAAACCTAATAATAACCCCCAGAGATGGGACGTGGTACTTCTAGGCAAGTCCATATTTGCTAGATGTAGTGGCACCACTCACTCGGTATACAGGGGGCTTGATGGGTTCAGCTTTTTCGTGTGTATGCTGAGCGGTAAAATAGAGCTGTACCTGACCTTCACCCTTCAAGGACGCTTCAGTTCCTCGTCGCTCCGCTGATTGGAGCACTTTCTGACAATTATGGGCGTAGGAACGTCCTCCTAGTCACCATGGCTGGGAACATTCTCTCTGCACTCGTGTAAGTTTACCTTTCTATCTGACCAACGCGAATCGTGCTATTAGTTATCTCGAAGATGGATCAAAGCTACCACGTTTTCGTCCTACATGCTCTCTCGCATAATCGGAGGACTTAGCGAAGGCAACGTACAATTGGCGACGTATGTACTTTGTCTTTCTTCAAGCATGATTCAACTGTTTTACTGGGCCTTCAACAGTGCAATTCTCTCGGATATCACTGCCCCAGCTGAGCGCTCCAGGTCTCTTGCTCAGATCGGTATCGCGTTCGCGATCTGCTTTTGCATAGGTCCACCTATTGGAGCGTACTTTGCCTCTCAGCCTGTTCCGGCCTCCGTGAGAGCGTTGGGCACCGAGCTAAACATTTATGCTGTTCCAGCATTGATAACTCTGGTGCTTTTGTCTGTTGAGACAGTGTTCTTGGCAGCTGCGCTACCGGAAACTAGAGGTATCCAGCAGGGTGGTGGCAAGGCTTCATCGCAAACAGACAAAGTAGAGAAACCAAAGGCGAAATCGCCAGCAAGAACGGTTCAAGAACGGCTGGACCTACTCCGGACACTGCGATGGTTTCATTTCTTCTTTTTGGGTATCTTCTCTGGAGTCGAGTTCACACTCACATTCCTCACGTTTGACCGTACGTCATCCTCCCACCCAAAGAAATATTAGTCTAACTCGTTGGTTCTATAGTTTTCGACTGGAGCAACAGCCAGAACGGAGCTCTCATCGGGTCCATCGGTATAATTAGTGCTCTACTTCAAGGTGGGTACGTGCGTCGGACAATCTCCAAGGTGGGAGAGGGCAAAATGGCGAGGCGTGGGGTACTCAGTTGCGCCGTCGGACTCGTGTTTCTCTCCCTGGTTCCCCAATTTATTCTGGAAGGCTCAGCCACCGCAGTCCGTCTTCTCCAAATGGCTGCCATCTGTCTCGCATTCACATCGGCAACGGTTGTCAGCTCACTCACATCATTTGCATCCTTGCAATGTGATGAGGGAGTCGGTCGGGTCACCGGGAAATCCGTGCAAGCGCACCCACGGCTCTCCAAAGGGGTAGCATTGGGTGTGTTCCGGTCAGCCGGTCAATTAGGACGGGCCATTGGCCCCTTGCTGGGTGCGTGGTTTCGTAATGGACAATTAGTAGTCCCGCTGAATCTGGCAATCACTAAGCCTGTGCCTCATACTGGACTTTTGGTCCGTCAGCAACTTACGGCGTCAGCGCTGCGGCGATGTTGATCTTGACAGCCTCGATGAAATCGGTGGCCGCAGTCCCGCGTACCTGATCATGATTATCACTTTGCCTTGACAAATGACATCTCGACGTGTTTCGCATTGGAATAAGATGGTTGAACTGATAGGTGCATAAGTAGATGTACACGGTCCTGAACATAAATGGATCTGAACATTGATCCCCTGAGACGTAAATAACTTGAACATGAGCGAGGAATTCGTCAAAACAGATCCACATGCTACCTACGTATGTTAGCTGAAGCAATAGAATTTAGTAGAATTGTAAGGTATCTGGTCCGGCAAGCAAACAATGTCCTGCTGCAACGGAAACTATGACTCTGCAGCAGTCTCGATGTCGATGAGGGTCTGTGATGATGACGCACGACTCTCCATACGTGATAAATGTGAGCTTCCCTGATGAAACAATAGATCAGCTTCGCCCGACGTAGTTCCCATGCAGCCAGCGTCGGGGGGAAAGCGAATCTTCTCAGGAGAAACTTGAGGACAGGGTTGCGGCGGTGGGCTACGCGGGGTAATGTCTGAGGGCTGCGACTGGGTGAAGATCGCAGGGAGGAAAAACATTACTCCTCGAGACCGGTGTCGTCGGTGCCGGACATGAGACCGCGAGGAAACGATGTTATCGCGTTGATTCGTAACAAATGCGACCGCACGATCCCTGATGCGATACACTGTGTCAAGGAATGAGGATGATCCGCGTTGAGCAGCGGTGGGGAAAATATCGATAGGGGACGAAATGTCAGAGGGGGCAGGAGAATCCGGGCGGACGTCAAAAGGAAGTGGGAGAAGTGAGATATCCTCTTCGAATTGATGAAGAGTCGAACTTGATGGAGAGGAGGGCTGTGTCGAAGCAGCCGACGGGGGGAGTAAGGACCAACGCATATCAACGTGCCAACGGCCATTGCGCTGAGTCCACCTGGGCAGAAGGACGTCATAGCCACCAATCCTTCGAAGACTGTACTTTCTGGAGTTGCTCGGCATGGCGAGACGGTATATACCCCACAATAAGACTACCAAGCCGAGCCACATCAAGGGTTTGCCCCAGTGGCTGAGGAATCCGATGAATGGAGCGTCATCCGCGTGCCAACTGCTGCCGTAAAAGTGGGAGAAGAATGAATGTGGCGCCTCTCCAGGCTTGGCGTTCTTGCCATAGAGTGACTTGGGGAGAATGCGTACGTCACCAGGTTCGTCGAGAGTAATGGGATGAGAAGAGGTATAGATGCTGTACTGAGCGGATAGAAACATGGGGCCAGTTGAAAACATGACGGTGGGATAATTGAGGAGCCAGTCATGATCAAAAGTAACGAGGTTGTGAATGGTCTGTGCCAAGAAGGGGTGCCCTTTTTGTGCGAAGATGAGGTCGTTGGAAACACCGACGGGGATAGTCTTTGGGAGAATGACGGGGTATACCAACAGCGGGTCCAGAGGCCGCAAGCAACCAATGTCAAGGTCGAGATAGATACCACCGTAATAGTGGAGAACGAAGTAACGGACCGCGTCAGCACGCTGGATAACGTATTCGTAATTGTCGAAGGTGTCAAGAAACCAAGGATAATGTTCTGCGATGAACTCGCGCGAGCTGGCATCCGTCCATAACATGTATTCGCTGAGGAGCGCGTATGAGACAAGGCGCGTGCATGAAGGTGAGAGACGTACTAGTCAGACATCATGTCACGACAGCCTTCAGACACGTTTTTCCACTTTGGAGGAAGAGTTTCAGACTTCCAGGTCTGGTGTAGGATGCGGGGAATGCGCTCGGCCATTCCGTGTTGGGTTGCATTCCAGCGGGTTGAGTTGTCGAGGACAGGCACGTCGAGGTCGGAGATATATGCTGCGGCATTGATGGCAAGGTAGTAAGAAACGGAGGAGAGGACGAGAAGGGTGCCGAGGAGGACGAGGGCGAGGAAGATGAGGGCGAGGTGGCTGAGAGTGCGTCTCTTTGCCATGAAGAAGAGGAGGTTGGTGTGAAAGCAAAACTGAATCAAAATTACTCAATTATTATAACTAATCACACCCACTCCCGTCGGCCGCATCGCAAGTCCAAATACACGCTTCATCTCCACCTCTACAGCGGGCACCGACTCCCGGATACCCGCACCGTCCGCCCACATATCCCCAATCTTCCCCAGCGTGCTCAGCACCACCTCCCAGTCCCGTCGCGACCAGTCGTGGCCTCTCCGAGCGCCTCTCCCCTCACGCGGTCGCATCAGAAATACATCCACACGCGGTGACGAACGCGGCCAAGGCTTCTTCGTCTGCAGGAACTCCAGCGAATCCGACGCCGTCCACAACATCAACTGTTTCCGCGCATATGCTGGTGCATGTCTTGACATCATCTCCACAGTCCCAAACCTCTGTGCTTCCGGCCCCGCAACCTTGCCCACCAGTTCCAGCAGCATCTCGCCAAAGTGATCGATCACCTGCAAGTGCAGTAGATCAAGCGGATGACTCGGGCGCACAAGTTCGGTCACCGCCGACTCGTCATCGATATCCATCCCATCATCATCCTTCACCACACCCACGGTATCCTGCATCACATTGCCACCGTAGCATGGGAAATGTCCGCTAAACCGGAGCGTAGACGCTTCGGGGCCAAAAATCCCCAGGGCGATATCCCGACTGCAGAACGACCCTTGGTTCGGAAATAACGTCGGAATTCCTGTCCGCCTTTGTCATACCAACTCTGTCACCTTCACCGTGGAGACTTGCCACATACCAGCACTTTCGGCCTCCACAGCCAGAAGTTTATCTTTGCTGCACAGGAACGTGCGACATTGTCGGACCCGAGAGAAGTATCGACAACAGTCGAGAATCAAACCGTCATTCGCTCTTTCTCTACCAAGCTCCTGTGAACTCGGGTCAACCGACATTCTCTGTAGACCTCTGAAATTCGCACATACTTCCTCCCGTTCTTTTGTCTTCCAGTTGCCAGACGATTTGCAAGTTTCATCCAGGGCTTGGCCCTTCACGCTCCTCCTTTCCTTGACCTTCTTAAGCAGCCAGGTGGACGCTCGTCGTGCGAACCATGACAAACCATCGCGGTTCTTCTGGCTGTTGAGCAGAGCTTTTGAGTCAATCGTCGTTTACTGCACCAGACAATACATACTACGCACACATCGAGTTCATGTATCACGACTCCTGGGATGATAATCAAGACAGGCAACCGTTGTTGCTCAGCTTCGGACACAAATGTTTGTATAATGTCAAGAAATTCCAGTAGTATGTTCGTATCAAGTACGATGATCGTCCATCGGTCAGTCAGCGGGACCTTGGCGGACGCGGTGTTACTCGGATAAGCCGCGGGTCGGTCGGCGGACATACCTGCATCTCGACGTCCATATTCGTGATCTCGTCGATAGATTCAAGCGTAGCATCAAGCTGGGTCATCTTTACAGCTGTGGCACGTTGTGTCTCCATGGAGAGTAGCAGGGCAGTGGAATGCTACTTGCCTTCGGAGGTATTAGACGTTTCATCAAGCATGAACAAAATATCACTACTTGAAGACCCCATTATAAGGCGTTCGGTCTGGCGGTGTAAGTATGGAGCTCAACAGACAGTAGCAATGAGGCCCAACAAAGATGATGAGAGGAGATACGCCTTCATGTAATTTTTTTTGGTTTTCGCGTGTGGTAAACGAACACGAGTTCTCCGCAATTCTAAAATCCGGCATTGATATCGTATTACTGGGGTGCAGGATGCAATAATACAAATGGCTTAACGACCCATGCTTATGAATAAACTACTCCAATAAAGACGTCAGAGGTGACTGATTGCAAAACTCATGAGGAGAGAGCAAGTTTCTTCATAGGAGGTGTACCGTCCACCTCTCGAGCGGGATAAAAGTCAGAACTCTGATCGTCGTTGACGATCTTACGCTTAAGCATAGCACGCTTTGGATCAGGCGAAGGTGATAATGAGGTCCGTTGACCATTTCCCTTCGGAGGTGTTGAACGAATACCAATCACCTCTGGCGTTCGCGAGCGACTACGACCTGTACCATCCCGCAGCCGCGCTGCAAGGTTCTGAGTAGAGATTATAGCTTCTGAATGACACGTCGCATGGTAAATCTATGCCCAAGTCACCAACGGAAAGAGGCAGAGTAAGACGTGACCACATACCCTGTCATCTCTCTTAACAGCATTCCTCCACACCCACTCTTCATCGTCCTCCAAGAACTCAGATTTCATGGTTTCCTTACATATTGGACATGATATTGACTTGGCCTCATCGCCCGGCGGAACCACAACAAACTGTGCACGAAGTTCGGCATCACGCTGGGCAGCCTCGGCAGCTGCCATTGTCTTCAAAGAACCGGATCTAAAGCCATCGGCTCGACGTTTTCCCTTCGTATCTGATGTTCCTTCATGAAGCCAATCCTACGTAGTATTACTCGGCTTTCAGTCGAACCGAATGTGCGAAAAGTAACCATACCTCAAGACTAACGAACCAACTCCTGCTATGTCCACGGCCTTGGTTCTGATTAACTTTCCTGTTTTGTCTGAAGTGCATGTCTAGATGGTCGTCCATGGCTTTCTTTCCCGAAACGTCATCACTAAATCGTACACCACATTGCTTACACTGAGCGGGGAGCCGATCGTAGAGAAATGACATGACAAAAGGCCGTTTTCTGGACAAGATACCTAATCAAACCAGTGAAATCTAGAGTGAAGTACAACGTACCTAACAATGTCTGTGGTGGTAAGTCTGATCTTCTCAGAAAGGACAGCCTTTCTGTAAGCGCGAGTGTTGTCGCGGCTAAGACTGTTGGAAGGGGGAGGTGTCCGTTCCTCATCAATACTTGAACCTGCGCCAACCGGTGTACTATCAGCGGAAACAACACCTGCTTTCAAGAGGGCATTATAAAGGTTCGTTATACTGCTAGAGGGTATTGCTGGGGCCGTAGATGGCGGTGAACTGGCTTGCGCAGACGACAGAAGAGCGGAGAGGTTCATGGGTTCTACCTTCATTGGTTCCGATTGATAATTGTATGTTCCGGAGCGCTGGGATGGAGGGACAGTAGGATAAGTCGATTGTAACTGCCGTATGTAGGTAGGCTGTTGCGAATATGGGTACGTGGATGTTGAAGGGGGGTATGACGAAGGTGGAGGCGGGGCTGCCAATGCCTGAGATGGTGCTTGTGGTGGGCGCGTTAGTGATCGTAGCTGACCAAGAATCTGTCGTAGTTCGTCCTGAGAAACACCGGCTTCTACCAGTTTCCGTAACTAGGTTCGTGCAGGAATAAGACACAATAGATGATAAGTCTACAATATCTCACCTGTTGCAAGACTTCGACGTGTTTCTGTGTTGTAACGTCCCAGGGATTGGCTTGGAGAGCTCTCTCCTTCTGACCTAAGGTAAATTCGAGCTCGCTGAGGGCCTGAACCTTAGAGACTTGGCCAGCTGCGTGTCCCTATGCAGTGAGCCACAGTGGTTTTAGCGCCATCTAATCGAGAGGGGATAGAATACTCACGTCCACCGATGAAGTAGAGTCGCCACCCCAGACACCCCGTTCGATTGCGAGCTGAGTTATGACACCAAAGAGTTCCTTACCGCTCGGTGCACCAGTTCTCCAGGTCAGAAGCATTTCTTCCATTTTACTGCGAGTTGCCTGGTCCACCTGCTGATAAGTGTCCAGGAAAAGTGGTATAACGAACGGCGCGAAATGGCGCGCATACGGATCAAAGACATTCTTTGAGATGGCATCGAGGAGATAGAAAGTAGGCAGCTTCATCCAGGGGGGAACCTGATCAGGAACAAACCAAAAATGGAAAGATGAGTCAGCTTCTTGGCTGCGGATGGGGGGGAAAAAAAGCAGAAAACGGCGTGTTCTACAGCAGGAAGCGACTCGTTCTCATGGACTCGTCCTCTTCATACCGCTGTCAGCAGCGGTGCCCATCAATGGGGCGATGAGAGGTTATCTTTGCTCAGACTACATGAAGAGGTCTATATACATAGTTTGCAAGCAACAGACCACCCTGCCAAGCGTAAAGACGCTCGCCCATCCCATCCGCTGTGATCCAAGTAAAATTTCATTATAATGGATCAAAAGCTCACCCTTCTGATATGTGAATCGATGCACTGTGCGACCACGTCGGCCCATCTTGAGTATTCTTGAGCGAACATGGATAGCGTCTGGATTATCGGCCTGGAGTTAATGGTAAGCTCTGCCAGACGCGCAGTAAAATCACGTCGGAACGAATTGGGATCCACATGATATATTGGAGGGGTAGGTAGTGGTGGTTGCTGGTAGGAATATGCTGCTAGGGCAGACTGATAGCCTGGTGCTGGATAAGTGACCTGCCCATAGGCGGAGGGCTGAGAGTACATCGACATGTCACTTCAAGCTTATGACGCCGTAAGTTCTTGCCAATGTTACACGAGTTACACCTAGAATCGCCGAGCGAGAAGACTCTGAATTCAATATTTCACTTAAAAGTGACGGTAGCCGGAGCTCCCAATGAAACGGTGATGGTGGGTGAAGGTAAAGAAGCAGATACCACCGCATTCACTTGGAATCGCCGCCTTAAGGTGATTCAATCTCCGACCGCGAATAGCCGGTTAGCCTCCTCACTGCGCAAAGTGTAGTGTACCGAGCGCAACGGTCCCAAGAACATCAGCGACCACAAAGTAAGTCGGTTTCGTAGCGTTCAACGATGGTCTAGTCGATCTTCTCGTACCGAAGGTGTCATGAACTTCATTTCATGCAGCCTCGCATCGTGAAACCGATGGATTCTGTCCCCCACCCGAGGATAACTTGTTGCTAACTGCCCTGTGTCTCAGATGCGCGACATTATCAAGACAGAAGAACTTGATGTTCCTGAAGGTGTCACCGTCGGGATCAAGGCTCGGGTCATTAAAGTGACTGGCCCACGGGGCTCGCTCACGAAAACCATTCGTCATGTCGACATGGATATTCGGGTAGTTAAAGCAGGCAAGAGCAATACGAAAGTTACCTTGGCTGTCTGGCAAGGGGGACGCAAGCATGTTGCCTGTCTCAACACTATCAGAAGTTTGATCAACAATATGATCATCGGGGTGACAAAGGTATGCCACGTCCGTCTTTGCACTGAATAAACACTGATGCGATAATCAGGGCTTCCTCTACAAAATGCGCGCGGTCTACGCTCACTTTCCTATCAACACTATCATTCAAGACAGCGGGCGAAAGCTGGAAATTGTAAATTTCTTAGGGGAGAAGGTACGTCTGATTGAGAAGTGATTTAAGGGATGTAAGTTAATTCTCGACAGGCTACTCGACACGTTGATATGTTGGAAGGCGTGACAATAGCAGAGTCGAAAGCACAAAAGGACGAGCTTGTTTTGGAGGGAAATGACGTCGAAAATGTCTCGCAATCAGGTATCTTAACACCCAAAACGGATGAACCAACGACTGACAGGTTTTCGCAGCCGCATCGATCCAAGGTAGCTGCAGAGTGCGGAACAAGGATATCCGTAAATTCCTTGATGGAGTCTACGTTTCTGAGCGGACGACGGTGGTCACAGACTGAGAGGTGTTGAAACTGGATGGGTTGGACACCATACTCAAAAGCCATGCCAAGTATGCGGTAATCTCCAACAGCTCTGTATGATCACCCGTCCCATGCCATATTTCATTATTCCATCTGTATGATCCATGACAGCGTAAACCAACCACTCCATGGAAAGTTCATGGAATAAAAGGGATCCATGTACCAACTCGGCGCCGATAAGCTTCATAGTCGCTGCCGAAGAATTGCACTAAAGCCCTCTCTTCAACTGTGGGAGATAATCAGAGAACGAACTAGACGAAGCAGGAAACAAACCTCGTGTGCGACGGTAGAAGAACCTCCAAAGGATTACGGTAAAACCTATGAAGCTGACTGGATTTTGCAGCACCATTTGCGTGCCTAAAGCCCAGTAGAAGAAACCGGTATAGGAAGGGTGACGGAACCACCTGGCGCCACATTGGATCGAAATCAGCTGGCTCTGATGGGAGAATGTTGACCTACGCGTACACTCCATCAGTCACTAGTTGATGGGAGTCCCGTTTGCGGAACGCGACTGAATGCGAGAAATTGGTGGATGCATTCATCATTGCGGTTGTCCTCAGCGCCTGCCCGGCAAATACCAGAAGGATACCTATTGTACTTACTCGAGAGGATGCGGCAAGTCATTGCATGAGTGACGCACCGATAGCAGAAATGTATGTAAGTGACTTTGATGAGGGGATGAAGAACAGGGCAACAAGATATTCTGTGAGTGCAGTACCATTTGCGACGTGATACATTACGCCATTTTCAAGCAAGAAAGCTGAACAGAAGTGAGTCGTGGAGCCAAGTATTGCAAAGAATTGTGACGTGCTCACAGTCCACGCTACACTTTTCTAGATTCCAACCAGCAGTCACTGCGAACTCACCCCAGTGGAAAGCCGACCACGCTGCAACAAAGAAGCCGAGCTGATATGTGGCCCACCAGGGTGATGTGAGGCCACCTTGTAGGAAGAGGGAAAACCCAAGGGCAAAGGAACCCCCGAGCAGGAATGATATCGTGGACGCTGCGAGTGGGGTATTTGGAATGTTGCTGTGCGGCTCTATGTTTGCGGGAATTGTCACTAGAGGGTGTTTCATGTCTCTGCGTTCCTGTATACGTCGTTCGAAAACATCGGCTTGGATGTCTGGCATGGTAATAGGGGGAATAGTACTAGCAGCTTAGTTTGCCTTTATTAGGACCAAGCCTTATTGTTTTCTTCAAACTAGACCTGGCCAGCAGGGCCATGCTGCGTTGGCACTTCCCCCAGAGATGTAATACCCATCGTGCTAGTTTCAGTTTACCCCTACTCCGCTCCTTTGCATCCGCCGCTCAAAACGAGACTTCCGACACCAGGAACATAGCACTTGTAGCCCACATTGGTACGTATCGCTGAATTGCGTCGTAGAGGCCGTGTTGACGTCTCGTAGACTCCGGTAAAACGACGTTAACGGAGTCCATTTTGCACAAGTCATCCTACATCCCATCCCCCGGCTCCGTCGACAGTGGAAGCACCACTACTGACTTCTTGCCTGCCGAGAGGGAGAGAGGCATAACCATACAGTCTGCAAGCATACCAGTCAAATGGAAAAACTGGAATTTCAATCTTATCGATACCCCAGGCCACGCCGACTTTGGTATGGAGGTCGAGAGCGCTAGCCGCGTGGTCGATGGTGCTGTCGTGTTAATAGACTCGGTCGAGGGTGTCGAAGCGCAGACGAAGGGTGTATGGAGGCAGTTATCCAAGTGTGTATTTCATAGATTCGGTCGACTCCATATCAACATCGATATTCACCTTTTCTAGATATAATGTGGCCACTCGCATGCTGTTCATGAACAAGCTTGACCGACCCGGAGCATCTTTTAGATCTTCATTTCTATCCCTATTAACCCACAAGTTACATGCGAACCCTGTAGCAATTACACTCCCGTTGGCGTCCATGAATCCGGAAAATTATTCTCGAGCGGAGCCTGGTATCGAGGGCTTGGTGGACCTTGTGAAATGGGAGCTCTGGAAGTGGACAGAAGGTGGAATTCACACTTGTCATTCCCTCCCGTTGGTCAAAGACACCTCAGAGTTTGCGGAGATGTTCCCGACCGGTCATCCCATTATCCCACACTTGGTGCCCGCTAGAACAGCACTCCTGGAAAATCTTGCGATGTTTTCCGAAGATCTTATGGATCGACTCCTTGGTTTCCCATCAGACCCATACGCTTATCTACAGGTACACCCCACAGAAATAATACCTCACTTGCGTAAGGCGACCATCAGAAATCAAGTTCTCCCTGTGTTATGTGGTTCTGCCGTTAGAAGTATCGGTACGGAGTTGGTTATGGATTACGTCGGTCATTTACTCGCAAGTCCTCTCGATGTACGCTTGGAAGTTGAATCGCCAGACGCCCCGGTGCGTTTGTTGGCTTGGAAGGTTGCTTGGGACAAACGAAAGGGATGGATGACATTTATACGAGTGTACTCAGGTGAGTCTATGACCGGCTACGGGGCCTCTTTCCGACATCATTGTCACCTAGGAACTCTCAAGCGCCAAAGGACTGTATATAATGTCAACACAGGTCAGAAAGAGCAGATTTCAAAACTTCTCCTGTTGTATGCGTCGGAAGCAGAGGAAGTAGATTCTCTTCCATATGGCTCCGTTGGAGTCGTTCTCGGCCTCAAGCACACTCGCACTGGGGATACCCTTGTTGACGCGCGTGACCTTGGAAAATCTGACTCTTCTCAAATGTTACTTCGAGGGGTCACACCACCTCCAGCTGTCATGTCAGTCTCAGTCATACCTAATTCCCACTCCGACCTCGACCCGGTTCAAGAAGCCATCCGTTCGTTAATTCGTACGGATCCATCAATCCGCATGGACAACCAGGAGGGTCAAATCCTTGTTCATGGCCTCGGTGCCCTGCATCTAGAGATCATCGAGGGTCGGCTGAGAGATGAATGGGCCGCTAAATTCGAGTTTGGTGGCCGTCAGGTCAGCTACCGAGAATCAACGACTTCCAGCATCTTCGCGCGGTTGGAAGAATGGTCAACAGAAATCGCTGGGAGAGCAACAACTGTCAAGATTGCACTGTCAGTGGCGCCTCTTGGAGAGGATGAACAAGGTGATCCAGCATTCGACGGTAATCTCGTGTTGGATACCCGAGGCCAGCCGCTCAAGGCGCCTGATTCCTATTCGAGCCAACTCGATCCATTAGCGAGCCTCGCTCGTGGTATTTCAAGTGCCCTCTCCAGTTCCCCTCACACGTCCCTCCCACTATCGCATGTCAAGGTCCAGATAACGCAATACGTTCTTCCACATCAGGCACCGCCATCCATTCTCACCGGTGCAAGCTCATACATATTGCGCTCTAAGCTTAGAGAGGCGGGGATGGGTCCTATCCTCGAACCTTATATCAACCTTAAAGTTTCTGTCTATGTGGATACCCTCGGCAAGGTTGTTAAAGACATCACAGAGAATGGGGGTGAAGTCCTTGACCTTGCCGGTTCGTCGGTAGCAGTTGATGAGGATGGGAATCCGTATCCCTCGGATGGGTCGTATATACCTCCAGAGGAACTTTCGCCTTCCTCGGCTTCTCTCAGGGTATCTTCATCTGCTTCCGCTCTACCACAAGCAAAACGAACCATCTATGCTATTGCTCCGTTGAGCCGAATGTTAGATTATTCGACACGATTGCGTGCGTTGTCTGGAGGCCATGGTAGCTTTGACATGACGAACGCGGGATTCCGACAAGTAGCAGAGCCTCGCAAAATTGAGATATTAAGAGAGATTGGACGCGCTTAATACATACGACAAACATTTTTACTGGTCAATGTCATCCTAGAACAATTCCCTTATTTCATCTGCATCTCCAAATAATATCGCTCCATCCATATCATCATCATCGTCAGCTGTGATAGCGTGCATGTGGCCTGCTGCGTTGAGTGTTTGACTGAAGTTCATGAGGTCATCGTCGCTGTAATCATCATCTTCGGCTCTCGACATAGCATCGTGGAAGAGAGGCACTGGAGGAAGAGTCCTCTGTCTTGCAAAGGGTGCCTCACTCGGTGCCCTGTCGTACTCCGGAAAAAACAACGGCGTTTTCGCTCTCTGTCCTGCTACAACAGATCCGTTGGACGGAAGGAGCGCTGGCTCCAAGCTTCCACGCTGAACTGACGTTCCAAGTGTCTGCAGCCTGGTTTCCGCGGGTAAAGGAGGCCACGGCTCAACGACTACACAAAGACAATGGCCGGATATGGGGAAAGATTGGTATTTGAGCTTGAGAAGGGGTTTTGGTTTCTTTTCTTCTTCCTCGACAACAAGTTCGATATCCACCATATCAGGTGAGAAGTTTGGTTGGTCGTTCGAGCTGCATGCATCGGCATCTCCGTCTTTGACGGCAGGACTCGATTGGTCAACTTTCTCAGTCTTTGAATTTTGCGAAAAGCGGTTCAACTTACGCACCGGGATCTCTGGAAGATCCTCCATCCATTTCGGGAGGGGGAGAGTCCATGGTGACATCTAGACACGTATCCTCCGCAACGTCGTTTTTGTCTTCCTGATATGCGTCAGTGATGATGCGACGTTGCTTTCGTACCGGGCGAGGCTCTCTTGGGATGGGATCAGCGTCATCCGTGTCTTCTTCACTGTCCTCAGCGGACCATTCATCTTCATCAAGATGGCTCTGGGAAATTTTGTCCTTTCCTTTAGTCTTGGCATGCTTTCGTTTGCTCTGCTTGATAGACACATGGGTTCTTAATCTTTTCTTTTGGGGATTCTGATCCACAACTCGCGGAGGGGCAGACTTGGGAACTCCTTCCGGACGAAGGGGCGCAGTGACAAAATGCCTAGACTAAAAATCTCATTACGTTTCGGAGGCTGTGAGGTCGACACTTTTGTTTACCTTGAAGAGAACTGTGTGAGGCTCAGTCTTCCGAAAGAAATAAGCGAACTGGTAGGTTTCTGTGGTGCAAGCGCATGGGTGAACGAGTAGCCAAGTAAACGAAGTGTATATAAACCTCCACGGTGGACCTCGACGGTTCCTCGTTTGTTACCAGGTGTGGCTCCAGGGCCAAAGTGAACATCCTTTTCTGTCTGAAGCTTCGGGACGATCCTGCAAGAAGTGGTCAACAAATTCGGCATGTCGCAATAGCAAATGCCAAACGCACAGTGGCCTCAAGTCTGCAAGTACATGTTGTAGGACTACATCCGACATCCAATCAATGTGCCGTTCATCGAGGTAAAGCTGGCGAATGGATTCGTCAGGCTGACGTGCAAGACACAAAAAGAAGTCCTGACGAATAGTGGAAGAACAATCTTTGTGGATATGCGCAAGTAGTACGCGTTTCTTGGCCGAAAGGTCATTATCGCAGACTGGGACCGACGGAAGTTCAGGACAGGAGGTGTTGATGCCGTAACGGAGACTCCGACACGGCTCAGCGCTAGCGATCGCCAACTCAGAGCTCATAAATCCGCAGTTCACAAATCCGTAACAAACAAGCAGAGCATCGTGTGTACAATTTCAACGCACCAAAGTGATTCAACCACTAACGAAAAGACGAACAGAACGAGTGCTATGTACAGCAATACTTCATCGAACATGAGTAACGCACATTTACATATCATTAATACCAACACCAGGGCCTGAGATGATGGCCTTGATGACACCCTTGCCGTCGTCGCTCTTTCCATTGAGAGTGGTTTGGAATGCGAGAAGAGAGTTCTCAAACGAAAAGCTGATGTGGAGTATTGTTAACACAGGACAGAGGATTCGCGCAGAAACTGACCGATGTGAGACTAGAGGTTTCAAGTCTATCTTGCCTTGAGCAGCTAGAGCAATGGCCAGTGGGTAATCTCCAGGCTACATCCAATCAGTTTTCAGAAGAAATAGTACAAGGTGAAAGAACGAACGCCGTAGCGGAAGGATCCTTTCATAACTAGCTCTTTCGCAAGCACGGCACTCATGTCAATGGTGATGTCGGATGGACCCATGCCAACCTTTGGAAAATGAACCGTGAATGAAATCACTATCGGATAGTTGTATGCTTTAGAATTCACCTGCACATACGTCCCTCCAGTTTTCACGATGCGGACACCAGTCTGAATAGAAACCTCAGCGCCAGACGCGTCAACGACAAGATCGATAGCGGTAGGACCGCGCTCTGCGATACCAAGTTGCTGCCTCAGCGCAGCTGCTGAGCGTTTAGAGTATGCGACTCGACTCTCGTCCTGCGCCACCGGGGGAGGTTGGTATACGTCTGTGGCAGCATAGGATTTTGCAAACTGAAGACGACCCGGTACGATGTCGACTGCGATAATACGGGAAGCTCCAAGGGCCTTCGCGACAGCCATGCAGAGGATCCCAACAGGACCACAGCCGAAGACAACGATTGATTGATTTGCCTCGAGGTCCCCGAGTTTCGATACTGCGTGGACTGCGACAGACAACGGCTCGATCTTTAGTAGTCGAAATGAGTCACCCAAAGCCACCCATGTCTGCAGATTCTTACCAGTGCACCATCTTCAAGGGTAAGGTGAGAGGGAAGGGGGTAAGCAAGATCTGAAGGAACAACGTAATAGCGACCGAGCGTGCCATCATGGGGCGGAGTGGCGGCAAACTTGACGTCGGGGCATAACTTTGCAAAAGAAGAGCATCAATCATTTGCATAGACGCCACAAAGTGGATGATGACCTGGTATCTCCCCTCCTTACAGGCGTCACACCTTTTGCATGTAGCGCCAGGCTCGATGGCAACACGGTCACCTGGTTTGAGGTGGGTTACAGAAGATCCAACTTTGAAAAACTGATGGTCAACATCTGTGACTAGTACTGTTCCATGATCAAGATACCTTTGGAAACGACTCCAGACGACTCGTGGCCGAGTACCTTGGGAGTAGGAAAAAATTAGTAGGATAGTACATGAGACATGGTTTACACATGATAGGACAACGAACCATATCAGACCCAGGTGAAAGTACATAGTCCCCGATCTTTCCGTGCACGAGGTAGTGAATCTTAAATAAAGTGAGATGTGAACACAGGCATCATGATAAAATGTGACGTTACATCAGATCCACAGATCCCTGCAGATGACACGGATCAGGTCAACGAAAGTCGAGCAAGAGTTCAAACACACCGGTCTTCTTCACTTCCACGAGGACATCGTGGGCACCGACTGACTTGGTAGTTAGTATTATGATTCTAGACGGTGGTGTTGAACTCACCTTCTGGGATCGAGCGGGGCTCAAATTCAGTATGCTGAATCTTCTTGAGGACAAAGGATGTATTGTCTGAGAACGACATGTTGGACGATTCGCGAAATAAGGGGAAGCAGGGACAGAGAAGGAGGGACTTTGAGATAGCTATATGGGTACAGTGTCGGCCTGGACGGTCCGTACTACCTGCTCAGCTCAGATGATTCTAGGCAGGGCTTGAAACACTAGATGGGCCCCCTATTAAGTCTGGACCAGTTGTCGGTAGACGCCGTGCTTCCGCTTTTTCCGTTTCTTACTCGCATTAGCGCGCGGGTGTAGACCAGTCCGTCGTCTATGCCAGCATTGCAGCTCACTTCCAAGTCTCCCAGTCATGTAAATGGGTACGACGAGAGACTAAAATTATCACGGAAGTAATGATATTTATGGTATGTTCGAGACAATCCTCAGGATCCTGCAGTTCATTCCCGTACCTAAAAGTTCCACCACCGTGTTGGACAAATTCACGGTCGCGTCTGCTGGGTGCACATGAGAAATGGAATGGTCCCACTGGTTGGGAAAGCCGAGCTCAAGAGAGAAACTCCCTTGTGACGGCGTGGCATGCAACCGCGCGGTTTCATCAAAAGTGAAATATTTGTGCAATAATGGCAAGGAGGTGCACGCAGGATAGGTTTTCATGAGTAATTGGGTGATCAGGTATCAAGTACCCCCTTGGACGAGACCGCTGGGTTAGCTGGTGCGAAGACGAGGAGACTCGTAGGACTAATGTGGATTCGCGGCGGAAAATGTCGAGACCATTCACATGAGCATGGGCAAGTTATGCGGCGATGGCTAGTCGCCGATTAGATATGATAGATAACCGTCGACTCAGGGCAGGCGCCTCGAACAACTCAAAATCACGCTTGCGCGATCTCCCCCGTCAACTCACTCTTTCTTTTCTTCCTTACCCTTCCTTCATCCAAGATGGTATTTTCCAGCGTTCTTGGCTTCCCTCGCATCGGTGCTGCACTCTTCCTACTCGCTGGATCTGAACCTCCTCTGACATAATCTCCTCCAGGCGCAAATCGTGAGGTTAAAAAGGCCGTCGAGGCCTACTGGGCGGGCAAGATCTCCGCAGCTGACCTACAGAAGGCTGCTGCTGATGTTCGAAAGACCAGCTGGAGCAGCATAAAGGAACGCAATGTTGACTTGGTCCCCAGGTTTGTTGCTCGTTTCCTTAGTTGGTGTGCATACTCATTCTTGGTCAGTGGGGATTTCACGCTCTACGATCACGTCTTGGATCATTCCACAGCTTTCAACGTCATCCCTAAACGCTATGTCGGACTTGGTCTGTCCGACCTCGACGTCTTCTTCGCGCTGGGTCGTGGACGTCAAGCCGATGGTGTTGATGTCCCCGCTTGTGAAATGAAGAAGTGGTTAGTAACTTGATTCATACTGCTTTGTTGCTATCGCTCAGTCAACACTACTATGTAGGTTCGACTCTAACTATCACTATGTTGTCCCAGAGCTCTCCGAGGAGACCGACTTCAAGTTGGTGTACAACAAGGCTCTTCAGGAGTATAACGAAGCCAAAGAACTAGGAGTCACTACTCGTCCAGTGGTTTTAGGACCAATCTCTTACCTCGTCCTCGGAAAGGCTGCCAAGGAAGCACCTGCTGACTTCCAGCCTATCTCCTTACTCCCCAAGATCTTGCCCGTTTACAAACAATTGTTGTCAGAGCTCAAGGCTGCTGGTGTCGGCTCGGTCCAGGTTGACGAACCAATTCTTGTCCTGGACAAAGCTTCGGGCCTTGACAAACAATACGTCACTGCATACACTGAACTAGTCCCGGTCGCTCCTCAGATCATTTTGACCACCTATTTCGCTCGTCTGGATTCCAACGTGAACTTTGTCGCCAAGCTTCCTGTTGCTGGTCTACACATCGACCTGACCCGCGCCCCCGGACAGCTCGATGATGTTCTAGCAGCGATCAAATCTACCCAAATTGTTCTGTCTCTCGGCGTCGTTTCCGGGAGAAACATATGGAAGTCTGACTTTACCGCCGCAATCAAGCAGGGTCAGAAGGCAATTACCGCTCTTGGGCAAGACCGCGTTATCATTGCGACATCGTCCTCTCTTTTGCACACTCCTGTGACCTTGGCCCACGAGAAGCAGTTGACCGCACAACAGAGGGACTGGTTTTCCTTTGCATTGGAAAAGGCTGCGGAAGTCGCGACCATCGCTGCTGTCCTCTCTGGTTCCCAGGACCCACAAGTGGCAGCTGCTCTGGAGGCGAACAGAATCTCCATCGCTAAACGTCGTGAATTCGAGCATACATCCGATGACGCGGTCCGCAGGCGTGTCGCTGCCATCACGCCTGATATGTACCACCGCAAGAGTCCTTTCGCCACTCGCAAGGAGATTCAAGCCAAGAAGCTTCAATTGCCCAAGTTCCCCACAACCACCATAGGTTCTTTCCCTGTGAGTCTCTTATCTTCCACGGCTGGGTTGACATCTTTCTGACGACTTGCCCAAAAGCAAACCAAGGAGATTCGTACTGCTCGTGCCAGGCTTGGCAAGGGCGAGATCACTGATGCTGAGTATGATGACTTCATCAAAAAGGAGATAGAACTCGTCGTCCGCTTCCAGGAGAAGGTTGGGCTCGACCTTCTCGTTCATGGCGAACCCGAGAGAAACGACATGGTTCAATACTTCGGTGAACAATTAAACGGTTTCGCCTTTACCCAGAATGGATGGGTCCAATCTTATGGCTCTCGGTAAGTGGCCCGGGGTTGCATAGTCAGCTTGACCTGATGGATTCCTTGTAGCTACGTCCGACCCCCGATCATCGTCTCGGATGTCAGCCGTCCCAAGCCTATGACCGTGAAATGGAGCAGCTACGCACAAAGCATCACCAAGAAACCCATGAAGGGGATGCTTTCTGGTCCCGTCACAATCTTGAACTGGTCATTCCCTCGCGAAGATGTGCCACGCAAGCTGCAATCTCAGCAACTGGCATTGTCACTTCGTGACGAAGTTGTTGATCTCGAGGCTGCTGGTATCGCTGCTATTCAAGTCGATGAGCCAGCCATCCGTGAGGGTGTAAGTTGATTCGCAGGGAAAAAGCGTGAACTGTCTGACATCTATACTAGTTGCCTCTTCGTAGCTCCGACTGGAAAGAGTATCTGGAATGGGCTGTTGACACCTTCAAGCTCGCCACAGCGGGTGTCCGTGATGATACTCAAACTCATTCCCACTTCTGCTACTCCGATTTCGGCGACATCTTCCCGTCTATTCAACGTCTTGACGCTGATGTCATTTCTATCGAGTTCTCAAAGAGCGACATGAAATTGTTGCAAACCTTCAAGCAGTACGGTTACTCCAACCAGATCGGTCCCGGTGTCTACGACATCCACTCTCCACGTGTTCCCAGCGAACAAGAGATCAAAGACCGTCTCAAGGCCTCACTTACCATCATTCCTCACGATTTGACGTTCGTCAACCCCGATTGCGGTCTGAAGACACGTGGTTGGAAAGAGACCGAAGGTACACCACCAGTTTCATTTATGCCTTGCAGTAGGCTGATAATTCTTCGCAGCTTCTTTGGCTAACCTGGTCGCTGCTGCTCGCTGGGCCCGTACGAATGCTTAATTTTCCATCATCGCGCTTCAACAGCGCCCATGAAGTGGTTAATTTATCAGGGCCTTCTCACATTTAGGAGGCTTTGCATTTGACCTTGGGTAGTTGTGTTGCGATCATATTATGTCCTGTCCGGTGGGAACATCGAGAAGACAATGCAGGTGGAGGGTGCTTTGTGGGCCCGTCAAATGTGTCCTTGGGAGGCAGGAACTTGACGTGGTTTTGAGCGTAGTAGTCGGATTTCAACAATCCTTAATTGTAGTGTATTTTAACCTCAATGCAAGTTGTGTCAGCAAGCTTGATTCCTAAATATCATATCTCCAGATTAATGGAGATTGATGTAGCTTAGCTTGCAGAAGGAGAAATCTCTGCAACTAGGGAGAACACCATTATCAGTCGAATGTTGTCACTCAGCTCCATTGTGAGGGCGGGTAAATATTTGGAGATGATGATTGCCATGAAACACACTGTTCTCAAGTTAAAGAGATGTGAAACGAATGGAGTTTAGGCAATGTGTTACCAGTAGTTGTGCGCGGTGAATGCAGAGCGATGTCAGGCGTGTCCAGTGTGTAGATATGAGTGTGCTAATGTTAATAAGTTAATCAGCGATCGTTAATCAATTCATCATGCACAGTCGAGCCTCGTATATGACTCGCTAGGTAATCTCCTGACGAGCGGTGCTCTCCCTGCTAGGGAATCCTAGGTCAAGATAAAGTGAGGCAGATAAGAAAAGGAACTCACACTCGGAAGTGATTCGCTACAGGGCTCGTTCTTTCCACGGGCGAAGACACTGAGCAATCTTGGTCGACTCTGTTGACGCTTCCTACCAAGATCTTGTTCAGGTGGATCTTGTCCTGCTGCTTCCGGTTCATTCACGAGCGTTGTCCCCGTCAAGTTGCCGAGAGTGAGGGTACTAGGAGCACCCCCACTCGAAGATGACCTTCGTGGTACATGGTCCCGTATCGTGGCGTCGACAATATTCTTCTTCCCTCGAGGAATAAACTTCTTGGAGGAGGGCCGGGAGTCATTCTGCGAAGCGTTTTTGGATGGAATTAGTTTCGTCTTCGAAAAGAGTTCACGAGCGACTGGGAGGACTGGGACGAGTGGTTGGTGGAAGGCCATACGGACCCAGCCTCTCCAGGTGAGATCGCTGGGTAAGAATTGATCGACCAGTTCCTCAAACTACGACGAATGAATAAGCAATCATGCGGGATAGAGCGAGACACATACACTCCAAGTCTGGTTGCGGAACTCCAATGTATGGGTACGAATACGTGCATCACGACACTCGAAGGATTCCGCCTTCATTATGCTCAGCAGGAGTTCGACGCTGATTGGAGAGTTGAGCCAAAGCAAATCAAAATAATGACGTCACCGACCTCGAGATCTTCACTAGAATGAAGGTTTTCTGAGAAGAACGTGTTTTCATTTCCACAGCGTCATCTTTTCCAGGTCGGTCTTCTAGAGTAACCTTCCTAATACTCTGGGAATCCTCGACGTTCAAATCTGGTGTCGCAGCTCGGCCAAAGGAAGTTTCGACCGGTGTCTTCGTGGATTCAGCAGCTGCGCTACGCAAATCGGTGAATGATCGGGAGGATCCCAGTTTTCTCAGACTTGGCGCAAGCCTGTTTGAATCCAATGATCCACGTGGTTTTTGCAACAACAGAGCCGACTCCAGAGAAGATCTAGAGGGAGGCTGTTCTGAAGGACGATGTGATTCGGGTAAGTCGCAAATTGCGGACTGCGTATCTGTCTGACTCCTCCCTCGCCGAGCTGGCCAGACATATTCCATGATACGCTGGCCAAGGCGAGCATCGAGCTGCAGACGGATGGGATGAAAGTCGAGTTGGAACTTCTCATAAATTGTAATCCCGCCGACAGGCGCAAGCACCGTCCAATCAGCATCGAGGAAAAGATCTCTCTGCCCATACCATGAGAGTCATTCGAAATACTAAGAATGGAAAATACCTTGTAAAGTGGGTGATTAGAAGGTTCGTCGTATTTTGAGACGATTTCTGTCCAAACTGCATTCGGAGAGCCATCGAAAGCCTGCAGGTCACCAACTGTCAAGCGGTTGACAGTGGAACTATCCTGTTTGCTCAGCCACGAAAAGTCTATATTGCGCACAGCGAGCTTCGCGAGCAAGTCCCGATCATCGTCAAGCATCCGCCAGGAAATCTCTGACGAAGAGGCTTGCAGAAGAAGAGCGGATTTATGGTCTGAGTGACCGTCAGTCCTGCTCTGAGCCAACCGGATTGCTTCAAAAATCAGGTTAAGCTCTTCCACTAGAAGGAAGATGTGAGCTTTGAGCTTGAGGACCTGCAACTTTGTCTGGGGACGGTTGTCCTGCATTTGGCGACTGACATCATTATGTGTCTCGAGCACGCTTCTGAGGCGACTCTGAAGATTGGAGACGACGCTGGCAGCAGATCTTAGATCTGTGAAGTCATACGCAAAAAGCAGCGTTTCAAGTTTTTCCAACCGTGCTTTATGAGCAACATCTGAAAACAGGACCAGATGCGTGATGATGTTCGAAATGGACTGGAAGTGTCGATCGTTTGCGGATACCGTGAAGCGGGGAACATGGACTTGCACCAAGTCCTGGTTTCCAAACAGTCAGAAATATGTACCAGAACCGTGTTGCAAACTCAACCGTATCATTCTGCAGATGTGCCTGTCTTCCTCTCTGTGTGTGCTCCGACTTCGAATACGCGGCAGAAGTGACATTGTTGCGAAGTCTGAGTCGATTAAACCGGTCATACAAGCAGTTAGCATTGGTTTGGGGAACGATGCGGTCGAAGGAATCGCTCTCGCAACGATAATCAAGTAACACCTCCAGAGGAACTGAACCACTGTCGTATGGATCGGAGTCGGCTGGGCAAAAGGTCTGAAGGCCATCTAGTGACGTGTAGTTTCTTTTTGGAGATCGACAATCAGCCAAGGCTTCTTCGTATGAAAATTATGTACCTGTGCATAATGTGGCCACTGATAGGATCTTCCAAATTGGATGCATCCATTATTTTGAACACTTGCAACTTTGCCTGTACTGCGGCGAGGATCACAACGGATTCCATATTAACGTTGGGCGTGGGATCCGTGCTCCGCAAAATGATTTGAGGTTTCAACAAGAGGCAGAAGTGTCTCTTCCGAAGAACAACACCTTCTTCCCATCCTTCTAAAGGCTTGACGTCGGCTGGATCAGAGACAACGTCTCTTTGAATGTCCAACGACGTGCTACCCCGTCCTCCAGCCAACATTCTGCGCAAGGCGGAGGCAGCCGCTTGTGCAGCTCCCGCAGAAGCCCTAGATTTTCCAGGACTGTGACCAGCTACCTGATGGACCATGGCTTCGGCTTGGTCTCGGATAAATTTGACAGCACTATTAATCGTGGTCAGTACGGAGAAGATATCAACTACAGTCACCTACCGAGTCGCCATGTGGTACTCATACCCACGGCGGGCTTTGGAGCAGTTGTAGTACCGCATCAAAAGCTGTTGGGATGATAAGATCTCGTACCCCTGGGCGAGGATAATACTTACATCGCGGACAGCATTGCACATGAAAAGATTTGGGGAATGCACCTGATAGACATTCTCAAAATCGGCCCATTCATTAGCGGAGACCATTTCGGCTGGCATATAATAGCTCTCGACATTACTCTTGCGTGCCCCCTCGGGGAGTTGGTCTGCCGCTTTTAGATGGTTAGTATAGTCTCGGAGAAGCGCAATCATTTTATCTAAGGGATATTGCCTCTGAGACATGAATCAATAACACCTTTTACGCCTTCCATGATTAAAGCGCACCTGGACAACTTGGGCTGATTTTACTTCCTCCTTGGCCATGTGTTGCAACGTTACGATCCGCTGCTCCGCAAGGAAAATCTCTACTTGTGGGACAGCTAGGAAAAGCAAAAATGAGGTATCAGTCTTGCATCGATATTGAAATGTGACGGCAGAAATTCTTACAGGGTTCGCTCCCAATCAAACACGTATGAGTATCCTCATCGCCAAATTTACTGTTTTCCGCCTGGATCTCCGTAACATGTGAGTTCTTCTTGAGATATGTCACTTTGGGGCAGGAAAGCACAGGGAATAACTGTATTTCTGGATAATTGTGCGCAGGCGACCAATCCGTTTCAACAAAGTCATCACTATTGAGCCACGACGGGGGAACTCCCGAACTTGAGGAGGTTTGGTTCTTATTGCTGATGTCGAGATTGGCGGACAGAGGCACTGATTGTTTAAGAGGTTCCAGAAAAACGGCCAACATAGCACGAAGGTCCACATTCTTGAGGACAACCTCAGCGGCGTAGAATGGTTTATGTCGCACGACTTGAATACTGTCAGGAACTTTACCCGGCGCGATTGTTTCCTGGTCCCTTTGGTGCATGTCGGCTTGGAAGTGGCTGACTTTGGCCTTTAAGCCTACGACGGTTGTGGTGCCATCCTCCCATGACTCTCTGCTGTCATCGATGTACACATGGGTTATGAACAAGTCTGGAACTGAAATCCGATATTTGAGTGTTGCTAAGTGGCATGCAAACTTTGGCGATAGTCTCCTCCGGGGGTAAAGGGAACCCTGTCTGATTGGTAAGGATAGCCCGTTGTCGAACAGTCCCCACCATGACCAGAAGCTGGCAAATGCCTTCGGGGTGAGATGAAAGCTACTGGATTGGGAATCAGATTGGGTCGATCCTTGTCGAAGAGCTGAAGTTATTGAAATCGAAAGGTGGATGAAGTTCGACCGAAAACCGTGATAAGAATCATGATCAACCTGTGCTTGTTGAGACCAGTTGGTTAAGAACTGCAGAAGAAACCCCACCTGAGGTACTGAAGGATCTATTTTCACCAACTGCACAGTGTGATGTGGCCGGAAATGGAAGAATCGACAGCCACGGTCAAAGGGGGTGCCTGTGCACTTGCTGCATTCTACGCTGTGGCAAGTGCGCTCAAACATAGCCCCTACGCCAAAGCGAATGCCGGAACACAGGTTAGCACACATCTTAACCCAATCATTTCTTGCAACAATGCGGCACTGTGCGTGAATGCCCCCAGAGCCAGTCACTGACTCGAACCTAATAAAGATATAATTCATATCAGACATTTAACAATACTGGCTCACTTTGGTATAAGTATAGACATGGACTCGCTGGTAACCTGCACGAGCTCCCGATCCTTGCTTCGGCAACCGATATTGATTTGTGGTTCACCTTGCCAACAAAGAGCAAAACCGGCACCATCATTGTCCAAAACATATGGATCGCGATTGCCTAGCAAGGTGTAAACACTTGCGAGCAAATATCTTGCCCGTTCTTACCTTTGATGTATAGGCGGACTTCTTCTTTAAACGAGATCTCGACTGTCCAGTGGAAAATCAACCTTAACTAAGGAACTCTTAAGTCAGGTCATCCTAGACAAGGTATATTCTTACCTTGTCCCAGAACCCTATATGTGGGGATGGATCACGAGTCTCAGGAGTCAAGCTATCTAGAACCCTCACAACATCGTGGATCGCCGGACTGTAGCTAATGCCCCAAGCGAAGGCAGTTGTCTGATCCGACAGGACCGATACAAGTGGCCGAGCGTATGTCTTCACCGGCATGAGGGTTTTTGGGACGCGAACTACGAAAGGGTGGTTGTGCGCAAAACCGTCTTTGAGACCATCCACAGGGCAAGGGATCCAATCGACCGACTGAGAACAGCCCATTTCCTCGGCGATGACAAGGTTAGAGTCAAAGATAAGGGAGGAAGATCCGCTACCGCCAGTTCTGGAAGGAATATAAAGCAGCGGTAAAGGGTAGTCACGGAGTGAAACCTGGACGGCCGTAAGGGAGATATTGAGGTGCATGGGGATAAGCAAAGAGTAACATGTCTCGTGGGGAAGTCCACTTCCTTGTTCGTGTAGAAAGGTGGTCAAGTGTCCAGGAGGAAAGGTGGGACGTTGTAGGTGTAGATGAAACCCTGATAGAATAATGCGAAGCAATGGAGGGATGCGCAAGGTTTTTGCAGGCTTAACGAGATCAGGAGCTTTCGTGGGGCGTTTCAGTGGTATTGCACCATGAAGTTCGCGATGAACTAATTCTTCTTGAGTTACCCGTTCCCGAGTGTGCTGGCGGTGTCTGGCTGTCCAATCTAGACTGTGTGCGACATTCAAGCGTTGACGGGCATCTTGGATGGAAACTGAATGCTCTCCGCCAAACTGATAGTCTGTATTCACGATTGAGGTATCCGCAGCTGCTAGATTCTCCGACATGACCGCTATTGCCTTTGCGTCGAAAGCCTCTTCTCGGTGAAGCCTGGCTTTTGCCGCAGCGAGACCAACCCTGAAATTAAATCCCAACTGACTCTCAAAGGGGTCATCTGCAGCCTCGAAGCAAAACATTCGACAGTTGAAGGTGAGATCAGGTACCAATTTTGCGGAGTCGGCCTCTGGGGCGGGGATAGGAGAAAATTTAGCGCTTTGGACTACGTGGACTAGATGTTTAATCGCTTTGATGGTGACCACCGCAGCAAGCTGAAGTTCAGCGAAAACATAGCCAAAAGGGATACGGATCCGTAAGCTATCGCTGTCGACCAGAATTGGACCCTTCAAGGACGGAGCAAGCGACAAGGTGCATCTGTGCAAACGGCCAAGTTCTTCCCAAGCTTCTCCTGGTGGTGGTAATTCGGCAACCAACTGTCGTTGATCGACTGGGACCCATACAAGCAACGAATTGATAGAACAACGAGCGTCCTGAGGGGTGAGCGTCACATTGAGATAATTAACCCGCGCGACCGCGGTTTCGTCCATGAACCGTAAACGCATTCGAATAGCTTTGACTGTCCCGTGGACATTCAGTATACTGGACAACGTAGAATGCGGTTGAGATTCTGGCATCCTTGATGAGGTTGCACACTGCTGGAGGGTTTGAATCGTCCGTAATGCAAGGAGAGCTGAGTATATTAGACCAAGTTCAAAGTGTGTCAGTGCGTCGTCCACACTAAATGTCACCTCGCTCTTGGGGGCTTTCGGAGTGAAATTGACGTCCACGTTAACACCTTTGATTGAGAGGAGCTGTTTAGTATCCAGGAGGGGACTGTCCCTCTCTGTAACGTATGGGTCATCCATCGAGAATTCATCTGCGGCCGCAGCGCGCATGGTCGTGTTCCAGAGCATGAGTTTTCCGACGATCACATTTGTGCCAGAAGTCTCGGAAATTCCCTCCAAGAAAGCAACGTCGCCAAGTCTATCGATGGGCAAGGATAATTTTGCCCTAGCTTGAGAATATGACTGAGAAAGTGGGAGAGCGTGCCTCTGCTCTGTGTTTATAGAACAGTACCGCAGTGAAAAACCTGTGCTGAACGCGATTCCGCGCGTGATGTCCTTGTCTGCGTCTGGATTGATGTCGGAGCCCGTGACGAACAGCACGAATCGTGCGACAGAAAACGAGAGAGCACAGCCTGGATGTGGTGATGATGAGGAGCGGGTGGGTCTGGACTGTGAGGAAGGCCAACGGGCAGAAAGCAGTGACAACAGCACACTCAGAACTCTGAGTCTTTCAGGGTGCCATAACTCTACCACCCCAGCCTCCGTGCAGCAATGAAGATCGACGAATATAGTGCGAGTGTTCAATGTGGTGCACACGGATCGGTCGTCATCATTTGCCGCCCCGAGTCCCGCCAACACCCCATTAGCTTCCACAGCTTCCATAGAGAATAAGGTCTCACTACTCGTGCATTCTGAACCCCACCTAGACATACGTCGGGTAGCGATGTTTGAGGAATGGGCGCGTAGTCGCAAGAAGAGCGGGTGCAAGAAAAAGGTGAATGGGCATGTCATGCGGAACGGGAGGTCTCCGTCAAGCAGGATATGCTGAGTCGAAGTTACTCCTATACGCAAGTTGGAGGAGGAAGTAAACACCATTCCTTCAGTTTCCAGTTCCACCGAGTATGGAATCTCGACTCCAGGGACATCGGCACATATAATGCGTGCAGAAACGCGGCCTAACCCTACATTCACAGCAATCCGAGGAACTGGCGAGATGACAGTTGGCAAGAGGGGCTCTGACTTTCCGTGTGGCACATTCTTGGGAGAATTGAGCTCCGAGATTAGATTGAACAGCATGTCATGCCGATCTGCGAATGACAGAGAAGCGATCTGGACCTCAAGGAATATAGACGGTAGGTTGCTATCACAGCGAGAAGGATTGGCAGACAGCATTGACGGCCACTCCGACAGCGTAGCATCGACCGAGGTGAAACCGACAGATAAGATGGGAGGGTTAGATTGTGCCATCCCACCTGGCCTATGTAAGGAAACGCCCTGGAGTTTTAGGCAAAACAAGAATGCCCGCGATATGGTTGGTGATTCCTTTCCTAGCCAAGCACAATGGACAGGGTTCACCGTTGCATTGCTGGGTTCGCAAGAGCAAGTCGCTGCCTTGAAGACAACGTTGTACGTGTGGCAACCAATTTTCTGTGTTACTGTAACAGAATCCAGATCAAGACGGGCAGCCGCGAGAAGTTCGAGAGGCTTGAACATTGGTCATTTAGTACATGCGCTGAGATGAATACTGCAGTACGCACCTTTATATTTTGTTTCCTCCGCTTCGCTATGACTTGAACACGAACGTCTGAGGCTACGGAAGACTTGGTAGTGTCAGCATATTACCAATGAGGTCCATGCGAGTACTCACTGCACTGAAAGGACTCTTCAACCATGGAGAGGTAGCTGTACTGAGACCTCTGGGAGGCGGAACGGGGATGTTCGCGGTCGCAATCTTGAAGTGCGATAACCAACGCTGAAGATTGTCGGCATCCACATGAATGGCTCCAACCTTGACTTGATTGTGAACGCTGCACGGCTCAACGGTACCGTCTCTTGGACTAAAGCGGGCCGAACCACTGACAAGAAACGATTCGGGTGAGTGCAATATTGACCCACTTTCGTATATGCCTGAAAGTTCGGATCAGTATCACCTGAACAAACCCTTTGTTCAACATACCCATCTGTACCAGAGCATCCGACGGGATGAAACCATGAACGTGTCGTACTACGAGATCGTACGAGATGGAACCCGTCATTCGTCCTAATGTATCGTTCCAGGTGCGGGTCCAAGCACGTTGGAACCCACTGGAAAGACGTGACTTCCAAGCACCCATCGCAAGGGCTCGCGCGCTCAACGCTTGGTTGCTTGAAGGAACATAATCTCCGATCGGGTGAGACTGAGGGCTCTGAGCGAAGGAAACATGGCCCTTGAATGCAACGTTCTGTACAATGAGCTGGATCTGAGGGGAGCCAACATAAAAGACAACCGCTCGGTCGATATCTACTTGGACTGTTTCCATAAGCCTTGGGATGAAACGAATGACTTGCTGAAGCGCTGCAGTTACGACGAGGCGAGTGACCGGCCGAACCGCAGGATCAAATACAACGTACAGGCTTGATATCACGGACCACAAGTAGAGCGCCAGAGGAGATGGTGAAAGGTCCGCAAGTGTGAGTCCGCGTCTATGAATTGTGCGCGGCGGGGGTGGACGAGGCGCTGGGGGAGGTTCGATCTCTAATTTAAAGCCTTCAATCCTGAAGGATAGTCTTCTGGGTCCATCATCTGCGGTAGAACGGTAGGAATATACAAAACGATCGATCCGCCAGGTCCAGTTGCCTTTACGAAAGTATAGACCGCGAATGGAGCGCAAGCTGACGCTCCGGACCCGAATATGACTGGAGCAGCGCATGAGGACATATGGTGCGAGGTAAACACGAGCAATGTATAAGAAGAGAAACACGCCAAGAGGCCAACAGGCGAGTAAGATCCAAGAGGACGTGCTTGTCGGCCATTTGAGCAACAACAGCAAGCCGAGAGCAAGACTGGCGAAAAGTAACCGCGAGCGGAATTGAACGGACTGCATTGCTGGATGGTAGTTAAAGCGCGTAGTGAATGAACCACGCCCAGGAGTAATGTAGTGAAAAGAGCGTTGGAAGGTGGTGAATGTCTTGCTTCAAGGCGTAGAGGCAGTCCAACTCTAAGTCTGACTCTTCAGCGCGGTCCAAGATCTTGCAGCACACACGTGATCCAGACAGGAAGAAAGTCGTGTAGTGCAATCATAGTTTTACATAGCACACAGCGTCATATCTTTCCCATAGAGTAAAGATCACAGTCTCAAAAAACCAACTGATGAGGAAACTGGCCCTTTGTAAGACCGAAACTGGCTTTCAGGTACTTGGCCAAGTTCGCCTGCTTCTGAACAGCCGCAACGACAGCCTTGTCAACCTCTTTCTGGTCAGTTGACTTGGCTTCCGGGAAAGGCTCTTTCGGCTTGGGCTTGCCCTCCTCGAAGAATTCAGCCTCTGCAGAAGGTGCATCCTTCACGGCAGCCTTGGCAAAGTATGCGTCGTTGATCTTAGGATCGACCTGCCGCGATGGTCAGATAAACGTGTTTATATGTTGCATTTGCTAGCAAGTTGGAAAGACGCCCACCTCGAAGCCTTCCAGGTCAACCTTCGTCGATGTAGCAATGACATATGCTTGGTTCACCCTCCGTAGGGGGACACCGTTGATCTTGTAGGGACCTGTCACTAACAACAACCCGCTCTCCAGCTGCTTCAAGAACACCACTCTTTTCCCCCTGAAACGGCCAGCGAGCACGATGAGGACGGACCCTGGAACGATAGATGGACGGAGCTTGGTGGGTTTGGGTGATTTGCGGCTTCTCTTTGGTTGACGAATATCGTCTGCGGGGTAGTAGCGGGGCGCCTTTGACGTGGGCACAAGACGGGTGCTGCCGTTATTCTCGCCGCCAACCTGGACCTCTTTGGTTGCAGGAGCGTCTGGCCCGGAATTTTTGGGGCCCTTCAAACCACGGCGAGTAACGGCCTGGGGGCGCCGTGCGGGAATGCCGGGTGCGATTTGTTTGCTGCGGGCCATCTGAAGACGCGGGTGTCAGCAAGGGTGGTCTCGAGACATCCAAAGTGCCAACGAGACATCCAGTGAAAATAATCCTTCCACCAATGAAGAAGGGTGCACGAGTCTGTCGGCTTGGATCTGTCTCTCTGGCCTGAACGAAATCGCACTCACTGGTCGATAGTCTTGAGGATTTTGTGTCGAGGACGTCGATCACCACGGTGAGGTATACGCAGATGGATGGTGTGTCGGAGTTTAATGTGTGTAAACTATATTCCCGATACATCCCATACTGACTGCCTACACAAGTTGCGATTCTGAATCTGGTGTTCGCCCTGATACACGGCCTCAAGGATACCCACTTCATAATTATGTCTATGAACGGAACTTTAGAAGGTGTGGAGAGTTCAACGCTGCTCATATTTCTCGTCCTCAACTCACTGAAAGATCGCCGCATGGTCATCTGGTTTGACATCGACAATACCCTCTATTCTGCTAGTACCAAGATATCGCATGCGATGGGCGAACGGATCCACGGTATGTTCCCTTACAATAGATAAAAACTATTCTTGAAGGCATTTCTGGAGCATACTTCGTCTCCCTGGGTATCGATGAAGACGAAGCGTCGGAGTTACATCACAAGTACTACACACAATACGGACTTGCTCTACGCGGCCTCACGCGGCATCATGACATAGGTAATTGCATCAAGTAGCAGCACTCGACTTCCAATGACAAACTACCCGCTGCTCAGACCCTCTTGATTTTGATCAGAAATGTGATGGCACTCTCCCTTTGGAGGAATGTATCAAGCCGGACCCGAAGTTGAGGAAACTGTTCGAAGACCTAGACAGGACAAAGGTACGCGTTTGGGCCTTGACCAATGCATATAAGAACGTACGTCCTGCAAACCGTGCCTTGGAATGAGTCCTGACAGACATACCAGCATGCCAATCGGGTGCTCAAGATCTTGAATGTTCAAGATCAAATAGAAGGACTTGTTTACTGCAACTATGAGCAACCATCCTTTACCTGCAAGCCAGAACCAGAATTCTTTCATAACGTAAGTATTCACTCCAAATTTCCTTGACCTCGAAACTGACCGACGGTTACCATTTCGATAGGCAATGAGGATCGCTAACATTACTGATCCTTTGAAATGCTTATTCATAGACGACAGTAAGCTGAATGTGATTGCTGCTAAAAAGCTGGGGTGGGGCCGATGCGCACATTTCCATGAAGCGGGATTAGATGTCGTGGAAGGCGGGAAGAAGAAGACATTGGGGGTCAGTGGCGACTCAGTCGCAGATATGGAAGGGATTGCAGTGATCAATGATTTAGAAGAAATTAGAATGATATGGCCTGACATTTTTTCCGGTTGATGGTTCGTGGATGTAACTATCCAGATGTACAAGAAGACGTGTAAAGAAACGATCCCCGTCAAAATAACATGACGGCCACAACCTGGGATGCTTCGTTCACCTCCAATATCACCCCATCGTAACCGTACAGTCCTGCACAAAAGTGTGAACAAGCCCTTGATAACAAATCACTGATCTTACTCGAAGTGGCGCTCGGCAGCGTAATGTTATCCTCGTATTCAGTGCGATCGTGCACCATCGACGGTGGAGGATCCCTCGGACTGAGAAAGTGACTGATCGCTTCAAACTGTGGCACTTAAGACACTGGAAGATGAAGAGAGATCGGATCCCTCACTTTGTCTGAGAGTCGCATCCTCGGAGGCGAATCTGGCCCAATTGAGTTACATCCTGAACAAGCGTACGACATCACTGACCATCCTCGTCATCCTCTGGTTTTCCTTCTAGCTCCCATGGACAGCGTTTATATTGTTGGAATAAAGGGGAACCCGGCTTAGAACGACCCACTTAACCTGAGCAAACAAGTACCGAGGCTCGTTGCTCACCACGTTGGAGTGTAAAATGATCTTGCGTACTAAGTGCGTTTGACCGGATATTAGGAAGTCGATCCCATGACTGAAATAGTTATAAAAGTCTGATGACCACTATAAGAAACATCCATTGAGAACATGTGACTTACAATCTGTGCTCTGGCCCTCGTCTTCGACCTGCGGGTTGGGTGAGTGAATTGCCATTCGCTCGTCATCTTTATAATATATTCTCGATGGTGTTCCCAGATCAATATTGAGATCCTGTGCAGTTGTTTCGCCCAAGCGGACGTGAAGAGACGAGGTAGAGGGACCAGAAGGGCCATAGAACTGAAGGACAACGCCATTGTTCGTCTGTAAATGCAGAATAGAAAGGGAAAGGACATGCAGATGTGAATCACTCCTACCTTGACAATAGCTCGCGATATATCCCCATACATCACTGGACAAAGAGAAACCTCGTCGAGAGGATCACGCCCCCCATCCTGTGCATCCTTCTGCGTGACAATGATACGCTTGACCTCCTTCGATCTATTATCTGTGATTGCATGGGACGAGCTGCCTTTGAGACCTTCACTCATAGTGTCATCGTCAAAACTGAACCAGACACCCGGATACCTCAGCTCGTCTCCTGGATACGTTGGGCCAAAAGTTCGGCTAATCTGGATCTTGACCAGTGGCTCCTCTCCGGAACAGATGACAGAATCTTTGTATCGCAGCACTATTGGGAGGTTAGGATCCTTTGGCTTTCTCAGGCAAATGGTGTGCAATCGCTGATGATAAGCGGAGAAGAGCAGATCAAAGTGTGGACGCAGATGGAGTATTATTGGGGTTGTAGACGCATTCTCTGGGTCGAATTTGACTTCTACTTGAGGGAACAGATGTTGGAGCGTTCGCAGGGTAGAAATGACTGACCAGAGAGATGAACCTAGGGGTCCCGATCAGGTGGAACTGCAGGCTTGGCAAGAACACGACCACGGACCTAATTCAAACATCCCTACGCCTGATCCCGGTCTTATGTCGAGGTCTAGAGTCGAGAACATGATCAACGTTGCGTATCGTTTGTCCTGAGGCTGTTAGCGAGACTTGTCCCAATCTAGTCCCTTCGCATCTCGAGTCAGGTGACTCCATACGCGACGCGATTCCCCTCTCATACTACTTACCAGTCATGGCGGCTGAGCAAGCTGTTCGCAGACCGTCACCTCGAGGGGCGTAGCAAGCGCTAGATTGAGGCGCTCGTCCATCGAGCGGTGCGCAACTCTGAGAGCATGCACGACACGTAGTTCAAGTTTTTTTGTCATCTTGTAGTTTTATCTTTACATTGGATGTGTAGTGCACATGCTCCTACATAATCCAGCTTGCAGGAGTTGCTTTGCGCTATACACGAACCAACCTACCCAAAAGTTTTCCGGTGCGAGTGTGACCTAAAGCTTGTCGTCCTCCGCCACGCTCGACAACATGGCTGACGCACGCCAGCGAATCATAATCAAGGTTCGATGCGCCTTTATACGTCGAATACCTCAATCAGCTTTTCCAGGTCTTTCGCAAGTATAGTCACTCACTGGGGCCCGAAGCGTTACAGTTCCTAGAGGAGATCCTTGATGGTCACGAAATCGCGGACGAAGAAATTGAGTTTTCCGTAGAGACGATTGCCAGAGAGTATAATAAACAAGATGGTGAGGCATCGAACTTTCATATACACTGTATTCCTGAGTGTTCCGTGTAGACGCCGCCATGAAAGTATCTCTTTCTATCCTCCAGAGAGTATACGAAGTACTTCAAGATCAAGACTCCGGTGATCACGCTGAAACCGAGCTGCTTGACTCTGAAAATCATCTATATGTAGTTGATGCTTTCGAGATGCCAGCTTGGAACTGGTCGCATGAACGGGGGACATTTGAAAGGTATGCCTATGCCTCTTGCCATGATCTTTTTTCTATTATCGTAAAGTTCGAAGATCCTCAGTGCCACCGACAATGTCTGGCACAGCAGAGTCACGCATAACTTCCGCGCGCAATAGGCTTCATATCATTAAGCAGAGCATACTACGCAACGAACACTTTTCACCTTCCACATTACCCTCTCGTGATCGGGAGCATCTCGTGACGGTATGATCAAGGCAACGATATCTGGCGAGATATATTCCCATGAATCTTGAGACAGTTAAAATCGACAAAACAGCTTCTGGGCAGAGCTGGAGAAAGGTTCTTGCTCCTTGGCATACTCGCGCATAACATGGAAGGGAAGCTATGCCTTGAGGATGCCGATGGAAACGTCGTGCTAGACGTATCCAAGTTGGTAGGATGCCAATGTTATTGTATAGTTTGAGGTGTTCACTTTGACCAAGGACGACCCCGGCGAGGGCTTATACACCGAAGGCTGTATCGCTCTCGTAGAAGGCGAGTATACAGAAGAAGGTACCTTGGAAGTCATTGCTATGGGTCAACCGCCTTGCGAAGATCGTGAGACTGCTCGGTAAGTCATTATCCGATGGGACGCAGAAAGGGCACTCACTTTTGTAGCTCAATATACGGTCACATAGACTTTCTCGGGAAGGGCTCGACCACATTGCTGGAAGATGTACGTTGAATTCGTCGTTGCAACCTATGGCTAATCTGCATCCAGTCAAACTATGCCCGCCGTATTCGAGAGGAGCTTTCGGATGTCTACTTCTTTTTCTTGTCCGATGTCTGGCTGGACAATCCAAAAACCTTCATCGGACTTCAGAAGATGTTCGATAACTGCATTGAAAACAGCTTCATACCCAAAGTTATTGTTATGTGTGGAAACTTCACCAGCCGATCAATTATCCAAGGGAGTGGGCAGGATATTCAACGATATCATGGCATGTCGGAATTTACTCTGAAATGCACCAAAGGACTGAAATTCACCACGCAGAAAACTTTGACTCCCTGGGTCAACTCATTGCCTCATACCCTCAAATTACTCGCACAACCCACTTTGTCTTTGTTCCTGGTCCGCTCGATCTGACGAGCAATGTGACTCTGCCACGGAGACCGATACTTTCATCTTTCACGTCCCAGCTTAGGGCGAAAGTCCCAAAGGTACACTTTGCGAGTAATCCTTGTCGCTTGAAATTCTTTGCGCAGGAGATTGTAATTTTCCGCGAAGATACCATGGCGAGGATGTTGCGAAATACAGTGGAGGTCAAGCCGAACGTCATGGGAGAGGATCTGAGAAGATATGTATGCTGTGTTATCCGTCTTCCCCTCACCCTATACTGAATAGATGTTCCGTAGCTCGTGCAAACAATCTTGGACCAAAGTCACCTGTCCCCCTTGACGTCTCAAATCCAACCGACACTGTGTGATTATGATCATGCGTTGCGCCTGTATCCATTGCCGACCGCCGTAAGATACTGTGTTACTATTCAGCCCGCTCAGCGTTGAACGGCATTGTTCAAAAGGTCGTCCTCGCCGACAGATACGAAAAGTACAAGTTAACCTATTCTGGTTGTCACGTATTCAACCCTGGGAGCTTCCTCGCAAAGTCGTTTGCATTTTCAACTTACTGTCCAGCGGAGACTAGCTCAGATGAAGGTGTCATTGACATGGATGCGGAAGAGTAAAGTGCGCGGCGATGTGTACTTGTAGTCCACAATAGCACTAGAGTTTGACGAGTCGGCTAAATGACCTCTACCTCCGCTTGATGTGGGCACGCTATGTTACTCGTCCCGCCCGCATCCTTCGCAGGGCATACTACCAGCAACCCCAGCTAGGTCTTTCCCTGAACCAGCCTCGGAGGAACTTTGTCAGTTTAGACATCCTCAAAGATGGTTTCCTCGACCTTGCAACTGCCCTTCCAGTTCCTCCGTCATGGCCTGTGTATTCTACAACAATCATCCTTTGCACGGTGCTTACTCGACTTGCATTCACTGTTCCGTTTTCAGTATGGGTGAAGTCTTACTCATTGCACTCCGTCCAAGTTCTCTACTGATATCGTGCAGTCCAAGCGAAGGCAATGGAGGGCCGAAGAACAAGTTTTACCTCGTCTGCAGTTAGAGGGATCGGTAATTGCGAAAAGGGTACTCGAAGACATGCAGAGGGACAAAGTGCGAGGTACGAAAGAGGAATTACAAAAGGTCCACCGTACCAGAATGAAAGAAGCCGTATGGTTCTATCGCTCTGTCTCGTAGACGCGAACTGAACTCGTTCCATCAGGTTACAGCCCGCCGGAAAGAACTGTTCGCAGAGTATCATTGTCAACCTATGACGACGATGGCCATACCACCTCTCACTCAGTTACCCGTTTTCGTTGGGTGTTCTATCTTGATTGCACACATATCGCAGCACCCCACACCCTTCGACTCCGAGTCCTTCCTAACTCTCTCCACGCTCGTACATCCTGACCCAACCGCGACCCTACCGATCGCACTTGGTTTCATTACATTAGCAAATGTGGAGAGTTCCAGGTGGTTTATGACAGACCAACAACGTGAACGCGAAGTCAAAGTGCAAAAGTGGAAGGAGGAGAAGATTGCGAAAGGCGAAAGGGTAATCGAACCGCAAAGGATTATCAAGGCCACTCTCAGATTGGTATCTGTCGGGCGAATCCTCATTGCAACGATGGTTCCCGGGGTAGAGTTGTTGTCCTTGTACTGTCAGTTTTTCTGGCTCATCATCTCGACAGAGTATCGTCTTGTACTGGGTAACATCGGCTACCTTTGGGCTTGTACAGACCTGGTTACTCGACTACTGGGAGTTACGAAGGAAGAGAAAATTGGCGGTGCTAGCTTCTTTTTCTTCTCCGCTGTCTCCATCCCCTTCGTCTTCGTCACCGGTTTCCTCCCCTGCGGTCAGCCAGCGGCGAAAAAAGTAGAGCTTTTGGTAAGTGTTCGTTTTGTTTATGGAACCAATGACGATACAAAGTGGTTCGAGGGCACCCTCCATATCTCTCCTTAGCGAGCAAGTGGTGCCCGATGAATATTTCTTGATCTAATCTGATTCTATCCATTCTGTCCGTCTGAGACGTTGTGCTGAGACGTTGTGCTGACCGGAATGCATTCCTTCGATGTGGTGGACAGCTTCTACAAGATCGACATACCCGTGACCTTTTGTCGTTGTGTTACATGCCCATTCCTGCCGGTGAAACATAGTACATACATAGACGCTAGTAATACCATTTTACTCGTCGAGGATGTGCCCCTCGGCTGGCAAGATAATGGGCTTCGTATGCACAGCCACTAACATGCCCACTTCGTTATGATCAACTACATCTTGCTCGTGTCACGACAAGGTTCGTCCCATATTCACGGGAAAGACGACGAGTAGCATCTCAGCATCGGAACCTCTCATCAGGAAAAGTACGCCTTGCAAAATGGTTTACAACGATGGCCCCGAAAGCCAAGGCCAAGATCGTGAAGGATGTTACCCAACTGGTTTTGGCTCGACGCACGCGGATGTGCAACTTTCTAGAATACAAGGGTGAGTAATATCGACCTGCTTCGATGATTGACCAGGACGGGGATGTGTAACGCGTGGGTCCGTTTGGCTATTTTGCAGACACAAAGGTCGTTTACCGGAGATACGCCTCGTTGTTCTTCGTCTGCGGGGTTGGCTTGGGCGACAACGAACTCATAACACTAGAGATCATCCATCGTTACGTGGAGGTCTTGGACAGATACTTTGGAAATGTGTGCCATCCCCTTCCGTCTGTATTCGTTCGAAGATCTGATGTGACCATGACAGGTGTGCGAGCTGGACCTGTAAGTCGGAACGTTTAATGGGTTTGTGGGACGCTTAGCGGTTCTTGCAGCATATTCAACTTCCAAAAGGCGTATGCCGTAGGTGCTGTTTCGTGTGTACCGTACAGGCAGCTTACACGTCCCATAGATCCTAGATGAACTTATCATAGCTGGAGAAATGCAAGAGTCCTCGAAGAAATCTGTCCTTCGCGTGGTCTGTTCGCAGGACCGTCTGACGATCTCTGTTACTCATTTTTCCCCCCACAGGTCACACAATCTGACAGTGTGGAGGACCAGGAGGGTGGTGATGATATAATGGGGCGTTTAGCAGCACGCAGCGGTTAGATGCCCTTTCTCTGCCTTTTGTATTTCCATGAACATGTCCTATCAAGGGCCTCTGATTCGTTGAAATCCAACGTCCATTCTACGGACGAGCATCAACGAGTACCCCGGTAAGCCTCTGCACGGCACAGGCACCAACAACTAATAGAGTTCAAAGGGTACATTGCTCAACGACAACCAAGATGCAACAGCATATGAGTATATGAATGCAGTAGTCTACAATGTGGTTGATGAATCTGTTGTTGTAGTCTTGTTTTTTGCTTTATTTAGAATATGCCATCGTACAAGGTCGAGAGTCGCGACAGAGTCTTCTACTGAGGAATGGCCAGTGGAGCCATCTCCGGTTTGGATTGATATCCCAAGGTGTTCCTTCGCACTGATAGGTCACGGTCAGTGAATGCTGAGAACGCGAGAGTGAGTGGAATGGCACGGACAGATCCCTCAAAGATCGCCTATATGGTGGTCCAGCTCGGTGAGGAAAAATAATTGCAGTATCAATGCATTGATGATGTATTATGCGCAGCGTCTTGAGATCATTCTCTAGGGCATGTCCGATGATGATTGTCTCGGGATTAATGAATGCGTCCAGCGATTGTCGTATCAAAGGGAGTGACAATGACGCCTTTTGATGCTCCTCCTTCGTGATGCCCGAAAATCGGGTGTTATAGTCTCTGAGAAGACATCAGGCCAGAAAGGACGTGTTGTAGAGTAGGACACTGACATGACCTTGACACCATCATCCATCCGGACTAGTTCGTCGAAAATCTCGGTCCCAGCGCCATCGACAACCGACACTCGGGCCACACGCATGCCACCTGTAGTGTAAATCATCTCGCAATCTAGGGCAACAACATCAAAGGCGGTATGAACAGAATTATCTTCATCGCCAGATTTTAAGGGTCGTGTGAGCGAAAATGGTTGTCGGAGGTGAAGATCCTTTGGGTCCGATTCATAAAAGACGTGGAATCCCCTTGAACAACCGTCCTCGCTCATGGTCTTTGAACAACATGAGTATACGCGTAGTTTCTCACCTTGCAGGTAAGGTTCGGACGTGAACGACGACCTGAATATTTTGAACGCACCATTGAGCCTTCTGCTGAACGGTTTCCCCCAGTGATATGTGCATTCGCCGTGTGCAGGGGTGTTGCTGACCATGTACTGCTGACCACAACGCTCGCATTTTGTGGTCTGGCCGACTGCGTGTGGCTTTGATCCCCCATCACCATCAGGTATTTCAGTTACATAACCCCACTGTTGCATGGTATCTGTGGTCATGAGGAGGTGAGTGAGGACAGAGCGAGTAAGACGAAGTGCGCCAAGTTTATTCCGTGCTTCTGCGCGCGCTGCAATATCCTCATCGGTGCCGACAGAAGGATCGGAGATGGAAGTGGGGATAGGGCGTCTCTTCAGGGAAGCGATTGAGTTTATGACCGCCTGAGAATAAGATGAGACTGGGGAGACAGGGAGGGTCGTGAATGCACACATTGCGATAAGTGAGCTTTGTCGAGTTCTTGTATATCTGTTCTTCTTGGCGCAGGGCATGCTCGGAGGCGATGGTCGGGTTTGAAGGCAAGAGGGTTTCGTACAAGACCACAAAGTGATCATGGAGGTTCTTGAGCATGGCCTGTGGGGGACGATGAGTGAAGGATCTGGCAAGGGGAGAGATATCGCGGACCTGGCGGACAGGCAAGGCCACCTGCGACTGTGCGGCATTAACTCTGAGGACGGGCGCACCCGTCTACGCGTGTCTGGAGAGTGAGACGGTGGAAGCGCGAGGAAGGTACAGGACGCACGGATGACTGGGAGTGGGCAGGAAGCGCGACTGGCTTTGGGGCGGTTGCGGTTGCGGTTTTGAGGCGCTGGGGAGGGGGCTCTGAGCGCGAGGTGGAGGGGGTGAGCTCGAACGGTCTCTTTGCGGGGATGGTGCG
>QFEM01008052.1:0-11911 GCA_003316205.1 Boletus bicolor
CTGTCTCGAGCAAATCACGGGACTGGTTAGCGGCATTCTGAGCTTCCTGGAGCTGGCTCTGAAGGTCGTGGATAGACGCCTGCGCAGCCGTTATCTGTCTTGAAACTTCTGCGATGGTTGGAGAATGATCGGATGTCCCAGAGGTAGAGGAAGTACGAGAGATGGTATGAGCAACCGGAGGAGCGATACGTTTCTTGTCCGTAATCAGGTGAGACGACTGCGGTGCCACTGGAAGGAAATCGTGGAGACGATGATCGGCATGCAAAGGCAGGGATGCGGATTTTGGTAGTGGTGGCGGCGAAGAATTACGATGAGAGCTGGACCGCTGAGCGGAACGTTCTCGATTACGCAGTTTAGGCGGCGATCCACGTAATAACACGCGAGGACATGGAGCAAACTTGGCGAACGGGAGGCCTAGTCAAGCGTTAGATGTCGGGGATAACTGGGTCTTTGCGAGGAATTCACCGTTGTAATCATGAAATTTGTCCAGGGCCTTGAAGCCAAGAATGCCGGAACTCCAACTTTGAGCGTCTTTGGAACGGATCATGGCGTCATAATACCAGGACTCGACGGGACCACCATGCCACCAGCGTCCAAAGGCACCGACGAACCAGGAATCCGAAGAAACGAAGCCGCCTGGATCCGAACGATGAGGCGCGTGATTATGTGTATTGCTTGGGCGACGGCCACCCGCGGGGGCTGCAGCGCCTCGGGTTGTGGCAATCGTACAGATACCAAAGCTGTGGAAGACATGCTTTGGGGTACGGAGTGAAACGGAAGCGCGGTTAGCGAAATGGAAAGGAAGTGTGGCACGATCCACTGTGACGTTGCGGTCTGAGCTGTTGGTGCGCGAACGAGAGTGGGTGCAATCGAGTTCCGCTGCAGAATCATCTGAAAGATCATCCAAATGACTCAAATGTTGACGGAAAGACTGTTCAGTAAGATAAGCCCTGAAGGAGATTTCGGTTGGATTGGTGAGGTACGCTGATGGTGGGAATTACGAGAGGTAGATTTTGAGTGGGGTGTGGTGAGAATTAGAAGAGGAAGAGACTCACCGAGGATGAGGACGACTGCGAGGACGATGAGAGCACAGATGAAGGATCGAAAGCCAGCTCTAGTGTGTATGGAGTGGTCCCAGACGTGGATGGGTGTCCATGGGGAGAGAAGGCTGAGACCGCCAAAGGATAAGCTCATGAGGCAGAAGACCAGGGTCGGGTGTGTTCGTGCAAGCCAGGTGGGCTGAAGAGGGTGAGGATGGGTGTGATTAATTGCAGACACCGTTGCGGAGGGACGGACACGCCGCAGATGAATGAAATCAATGCTCGTCGTTTCCGACGACGTCGACAAAGGAAAGACGGGCAATGTCAATTCAGTGCAATCGCGAAACCGGAGTCAGAAAATTTGTACGTCAATTGTAGACGATTTCCCACCACAACTACAAAGTCGCTCTCTCACCCTTATCGTCCCCTCGCAGTCCCCGGCGCAAAAAATAAGTGTCCCAGGGAGGATTCGAACCTCCGGCTTCACGGTTTGCTGTTCCCACAACGTGATGATTTAACCACTAATCGACAAGGACGCCACATCGTTCTTTGACTCTTTGATATATAATTGACTCAGCCCCACAGTCCTGTGGACATGAAACCGAAGCCAACTAGGGTTTAACCCTATCAGAAGCGAAGATTCATATCGAACCAGTGAAGCAGAGCATACACATCCATCAAAAGGTTGTCGTGCAGCAGCACCTCGGTGTATGCTTGCACCCCACGTAACAGCCTGCTCATTCCCCACACCTTGAAGACAAAGATGCCCGCCTCCGCAATCTGGACGACGAACGCAGAGAGAATTCAGGCCTAGGAACGAGGGGTTCGATGACGACGTTTCCACATAGTCCTAGATGACGAGAAACAAGGTTAATGGGTGACTCGGTAACACTAGCCGCATTCGTTGTTACCAGAACGGTAGAAGCGACCGGCTACCATGCGCGGTATACGCTGGAGTGAATTGTGCCAATGGTGGGCGATAAGAAGATAGCAAGACAAGACCATAGCTACTTTATGTAAGCTCGGTCTGCCCTCATCGGGAGAGCGGAGTATGCCTCAAGTACTGATGTTTTAAGTTGAACCAGACTTTCTCTCCACCTTTCATCCTCCAGCCCCAAGCCATGAGGAAAACATCATACGTGATCACTTTCGTCGCTGTTTTTGTCGTCCTTGTCATCGTACGTGCCCTTGGATCACCCCTGTGCGCAGCCTTTGCTCACCCTTGTCCAAGAACGTTTTGTCTGCGCGTCTCCCCGACTGGTTCGCCAGAAACCTGTGTTCTCAGCCAGTCACCAAACCTGACACCTTAGTTTGAAGGCTCATCGCGACCTATGAATTCGACGTCCCAAACACCAAGTTGGCCATCCGCTATGGACTGATGCAACGTTGCGAACGTTCCTTAGTCAGCATCCCCAGCCCAAGCAACGGACGTCTCGAATACTCCGAGTATGAATGTCGCCCCTTCCCTCTCAGAGTTCAAGATGGTTGTGAAAAAGAAAATCGTCTATCCTGTGCCGAATGGGTTTCCGCTCAGTATTTCACTGAACTCGGCATCGGTTTCGCTGCCATGGCATTGGTGGCCTTACTCATCGGCGTAAGCACACACTCCAGGCGTCGCAGGGTCTGGAGAGCTGTTGCAGGTCTACTCTTACTCCACGGTACGCAACTCGTCATCTTGTGGAGGACTGATACCAACCTTTCGCAGCTGTCTTCCAACTGGTTACATTCGTTCTTGTGACCGAGGTTTACAACAAGAACGCTTTCGATGCATTTGAACATGCCAAGCCTGGTGGGTATTTTTGTATGGGAAACTCGTTCGGTATTCATTGGTTGTAGGACTGGGCTACGTGTTTAACACGATCTCTTGGGTCGCCGGCTTGCTCGTTGGCTCTGCTGTCATCGTGACCGGCATTGCTGCTGATCGCGGTCATAGATGGGCTGCTGGAAACAGAGCTTATCAGCCAATTCGGGGATCAACGAGTGTTTTTCGCTTCCGTTCCCAACTTTCTTGCTAGATCTTGTTTGTTCTGTCGTGGTGTGCCCCTATTTCTATTCTGATGACTACATTGAACCACTAAGTACATATGTTGAACGCTCGTCCATACCCACATCTTTGGATTTAGCCTAGTCAAATTTATTCTGTCGATGATGATCACGAGCTGCTAATTTCGACAAGAGTCTCAATGGATACATATCAATCATTAACCAATCCAAACCCTATAGATGTCGTCAGATTCATCATAGCTGCTCGTCCGGGTAATCTACTTTATCATATAGCCGTAGTGTTTCGTTCCAGTCTCTTTTTCTCCTTCTCCGCACCGAAAAGTATTTGGCACCACTTTCCCATTTACTCTTGACTCGCCCTTTCGCCCGACCCCCGCTCTCCAAAAAATCTTTCTCTGGGTTTCGCGGGAGACCCAGGGTTCCCACTGCTAGGTTCATGATCCGTGAATGTAGATCACCCCGTGTTTCGCGTAATGCCTCCAATGTAGTTAGACCCACCCAGAGCAGACGTAACAAAGCAGTGAACGCCCTGAAAGCCGAGACTGCGTCCTCCAGCCATCTCAACGTCATCCACATCAATGCCGGAACCAGAATCACGGTAATCATCGCAAAGGGAAGTGTGAGCAGGACAGACGAAATCCAGACGAATAGTCCCGAGAGCAGGCCATACACGAGCTTGTACTGGGCGATTTCGTCCCACGTGTCCCAGATAGGCCCGCTCTTCTTGAAATTGTGTACAGCGTAAAAGGTCGTGACGAAGACTGGCATCCACAACATAAGTCCGGGAAGGGATATGGATATCAGACAGAGGAACCAGATAAAGCGGATGAGCATCCGGAATACGATCGTACGCCGACGCAACGGTCGTCGAATACGGTCGTCCTTGAGGTTCCAGTATACAAGCTTGTCTTGATATTTCTGTGAGATCCAGTAAGCAAGAATAGTTGCTTGTCCGGTGAAGCGCTAGTCACCTTCAAGTCGTCGCGTAGTGCATTAATCTCGTCGTCTTCTTTTTTATGCTGGTCAGACTCCTCGCACTTTGTTTCGGATAGTTTGAATGCTTCGACAAAAGTTCGTGTTACGCGCACGAAGTCTCCTAGAGTCATCGACGTTCCTAATGGGACATAGATACGACTGGCGAGCTTGGCAGACCGTACGAGATCCCAAGAGGGTGCATCAATAGTTTGAGAACTAATCAACTGATGCATCCGTGCTGTTACGTCTCGAATGCAGGCGAAGTTGACAGGGGCGAGAAGCTCTGGGTTCTCCTATACGAAGAAATTTGAGGACAAAGGAGCACGAAGAAAACATCTTTGCACGTACCTTAGGGCTGAACTTGATGGGAGGATTGAAGGTGACCAGTACATCGGAGCGGAAATGCTGTCGATGCCTTTTATGTAGAGGTTACTGGCAGGTAGAAGCTGGTCATGCAGAACTACTTACATGTATGTCATGGAACAGGTGAGAATGGATATGGAGAAATTAGGATTATCACGATTTCGGGTTAGCATATCAGAGACGAGTCTCGCGACTGAAATGAACATTTCAGTGAATGTGGTCGATGGGGCCATGGACAGACGAACCACCAGTTTTCAAAGGAGCTATAGTGGGATGATAGCGGCTCATGCCCTCTGGAAACAAACATACAGCATCGCCAGCTTCGAGTGCCTGGAAAGTTTAGGTGAGCTGCATTACACCTTGAGGGTAAAGGATGGATGATTTTCACCTCCGCGAGTGTTTCCATCACCCCGGAGTTATCAACGTCTCCTTCAGAAAAGTCCTTGCGTCTCTTGATGGGGACGGTCCCGGCAGATTCGATAAGCCAGCTAGTGAACGTCTTACGCCCGAACTGGGTAGACTTGGCGGTCAGGCGTAGCATGTTGCGCGTCTAGCAGATCTGGCTCAGCAGACGAATCCCGAAGTGATTGTAGCCTAATGATTACCCCGGGGGGAATAGAGGTGACTAGGACGCTATGGCAAGAGGGATGAGTTGTCAGTAAAGAGCATTGGACGAGGTAAGGGTTGACATACAGAGCATCGGTCAATGAGTTACTGTGATTTGCACATACGATGCTGGATTTGAATTATACATAGTAAGGCCGCTAAGAATTGAACGCGGTAGTCTTCTCTCACCAAGGTTCTCCGGTCTTGGGTATGTATTCAGTATTCTCCACGACTATTGCCCCATAGAAAATCTTGAGGACAAAGTGAAAGAGAAGGCTAGGGGGCAGCTGAATGGTGGTGTAAGCGAGAAGGGAATACTACTGACCGAACGAAAATATACGACCAAGGCGTGGGCGAACCCTTTGGCATGAGAGCGCAAGTCAAGCTGTGTAAAATTACATCAACTCGACCGTACCTAGATCTGCTAAGCTGCTAGCTAGGATGGAGACGGCGTTGGCAAAAATTCGACCGCACACGTCTTCTTCTCTCCCCCATCAAAAGACACCCGCGACGCTCCTCTATGCACTCGAGTCCACCTTGACAGAGACGCACACAGAGCGCACACCGACCGCCTACTTCGCCGCACTGATCACCACCCTTGATGGCACATTGCAAAAGAAAGACATTGAGCTAGGCGATGGCGATGTCCTACCAGCCGTTCTCTACCTGCTTGCCTTGGTGGCACCTTTCGTTCCCCATCCGGTCATCCAGTCAAATCTGAGTACCCTTCTCTCTCTCTCCGCACCACTATTCCTCTCTCTTTCAGCCCAGGCTCCTCCACTAAGATCTCAGCTCACTTTATACAACTCCATTTTCCGTGTTCTTGACCGATCACAACTGGACACGCCAGCCGTGCGCCAGTCCTTTGCAACCGTCCTGCAATTGTGTCTCGATCCCAGACCAAAGGTGCGCAAGCGAGCCGTCGATATGGTCGACGATGTGTTGTCAAATCCACCAAGCCCACTTCTACGCCATCCCTATGCCGAGCGCGTTGCTGAGTGGGTGCAAAATTCCCTTCATCAAGCTAGTTCTGGCGTCCTACCAAAATCAAAATCTACTACGAAGGAGTTTTCGGTCGACAATGCCACCCGACTCCTTGCATTGCTGCGTCCTATTCTACCCAATCTCCCACTCGATGTGAGCAATGTCTTCCGGTGCTCGAATTAGCCCCTGATTGGCACGAAAAGGTCATTCCACCCATTACAGCCACCCTTCTTACTTTGCCCAGACTCGGCAACCCATACTTATCACAGTCCTCCTACTCAATTCTTTCCGACTTACTTTCGGCTTCGGTCAACTCAGGTACTCAAAGCAGTACAGAGCAGATATCCGTAGTGTTGAATGCCGTGCTATCGTCCCCACCCCCAAAGTCGGATATCACCGTTGCTCCATCGTGGTTGCGAGTCCTAGGAGACGTCATGCTTGCCTATCGCTCTGCAGATGCAGAAGCGTCATCATGCGAATTCATCAAAGTTTGGAAAACAGTGTGGTCCTTCTTCGAGACAAGCCATACGCAAACACGAAAAGCTGTCGCACAAGCACTTGAGTCGCTCACCCAATGCATTACATTTCCCCTTGCTCGCACAGCTGTGGCGGATGCACCGGATGGTAAATCACCCGTCAGGAGTGCCGTTGCGCAAATTACGAAAGCGTTGGATTCCTTGGCCTACGCGTCGGCGATCCCGGAGCTACTACATGTCGTATGTTCGCTCACCTTGAACCTCAACATGCGCTTCGAAAACGGCAAATCAACTCTCGCAGCCGAGACAATACTCTTACCATTGGTACAGAAAATTGCCGACCTTCGGGTTGAGAAGAATTTTGAACACAAGGAGGCCGCAGATAGCGTCATATCGACAGCAATGAGAGTCATGGGACCTGCTGTCGTGCTCGAGGCAATGCCGTTGAACCTGGAGCCTCAGGACCGGTTCGTGATTATCCCACGTTTTTTGCAATTGACTGAACTCTTTTACAGTCAAGCAGGACGTGAACCCCGTGCTTTCTTGTTACCAATGCTTGCCCAACCACATCCTTCTCCCTTGGGACACTTCGTCTCTTACTTCGTTCCTCTGAGCGAACGGATGTTTAACCTTCAAAATAAAGCCGAGGCCGATGGCAGGCAGTCCGAGGCAAAGGTCTGGAATGTGCTCATTTCTCAGGTTTGGGTGGGCTTCGCAGGGTATTGTCACGCACCTCCGGACGTTAAAAGTGCAAGTACTCGAATATCATACCCTTCCATGCCCTTTTCATCTGATGTCCTATAGGCACTCACGCCAGCTTTCTCTCAACTTTTATCTCAACTTTTGTACACACAACCCGAGCTTCGGCTCTCAGTACTCAAGGGCCTCAAGTCTTTGGTCGAATCTAGTCTCGCCGAATCACAAGCTGACCCCGAAAATTCTGCTGAAACCTCCGTCGTGGGAAGTTCCATCACCCGCGAAGAAGCGATTCAGAACGTCGCTTTCCTGAAAACGCAGGTGGAGAGTTGGTTTGCTGTATTCTTCAACGTGTTTGGTAGTGTCGAGAGGGAGAGCAGGGGCTTTGTCGGAGACGTCATCGGTGTTTGGGCAAACATTGCTGATCCTCGGGAAATCTCGAAAGCATATCACAAAGTCGTCGAGCTGTTCCAGCAGAACCTTCAGAGGCTCAGTACTGTTCCAGACGTGCAGCAGAATGCGAATGCGACCACCATGACACAAGATCTACTCATACTGCTTTTGCCTTGCCTAGAAACACAAGAAATCATGTCCCTCGTGCAGATCTGCATGACCAACGAAGTGCTGTGCTGCAAGGACAATGGCGTTCAAAAGCGAGGCTACAAGATTCTCGCCAAGGTATTGAGCAGCGGGAAAGTCCAAACAGATACGCTTGCAACCTTACAGCAACTTGACTCTTTCACTACGGGTCTTTCACCTGCCGCTAAAAAAGATCGTTTCGCGTTACTGGCTAGTCTCGTACCAAATATACCACCAACGTCGCTACATATCATCCCATCCCTAATTCCCGAGGCCGTGTTGGGCACCAAGGAACCCTCCGAAAAGGCTCGATCTGCTGCCTTCGATCTTATCGTGTCTATGGGCCAAAAGATGAGTCGAGGCGGTCTAGTTTTGAGACAGATGGTTGATGGTATGGATGAAGACGTTGACCCTGAAGGTTTGTGCTTCCATATAATCAACTCTGTTAAGGCGTTCACCATGTCCATGCGTACCACCCAGCAAACGCGAGCATAAACGAGTACATGACCATGGTTGCTGGTGGACTGGCTGGGGCAACACCCCACATGATTAGCGCAACCGTGACCGCAATTTCGCGACTCGTGTTCGAGTTCAAAGGTCTGGACATAACATATCTCACATATACGCAACCTACTAATGTAGCACGCCATGTAGATACCATCGGTTCACAGATGCAGACCGAAATCTTCACGACTCTTCTTGTTTTCTTGTCTTCGTCGAATCGCGAGATTATCAAGTCTACCCTTGGTTATGTCAAGCTGGCGATCCATACATTGCCCACCGACCTCCTTCGGCCACATCTCAACAGTTTGGTCCCTGCGCTTCTGGCATGGTCACACGACCACAAGAATCATTTCAAGGCAAAAGTGCGCCACATTTTCGAGCGGATGATACGACGCTTTGGATGGAACGACGTATACCAAGCTGCGGGTGAAGATCAGGCTTCCAAGGTTCTTGTAAACATTAAGAAACGGAAGGAAAGGGCCAAACGCAGAAGAACTCGGGAAGAGGAGGAGGAGGTAGTACATTCCTGCGTGACCTTTAAGAGTCACTGATCAGTTTCCCAGGTACCTTCTGGGAAGGTGGCGACGGGTGACGCTTTCGAAGACGTTCTCTACGGAAGTGAGAGCGAGCTTGATGAAAGTGATGACGAAGAGCAACCACAACGTGAGGGTAGCTCCAAACGCAAGGGAAACGACCATGGTTTACGCCTTCGTGTGGACGATGACGAACCGATGGATCTTTTGCAGGGTGCTGTCTCGCGTACCACAAGTGCGTACTGCGCGAACTTTACTGGGTCTTGTTGATATACCTGTCACGCAGACGCGAAAACGGACCGCAGACGAAAACCTGGTCAGGATGCCAATCGTTTCAAAACCGACGAAGAAAGCGGGAAACTGGTTGTTCCTGCAGAAGAGTCTGATTCGGATATCGAGGTCAGCGCTCGCAGGGCTGCCAAAGACGTCGCAGGAAACGCATACAGAGAAAGTGTTACCTCCGTGGACGGCTTTGTACGCGGGCCCAACGGACGCATTAAATTCAATAAAGACACGAAGAAGCGTAGACGAGAGAACGACGATGGCGATGGAGATATTGAGATGGCTGATGCAGAGACACCAGCGCAGTCAAAAAAGAACAAACGACGTTCGGAAGTCAAGCTCGGCCGTGAATTCAAGGCGAAGGTGTGTTCTCTGTGAAGACGATTTTTATTGATGATCTCAGTGGCAATGTTGATGTACAGAAAGCGGCAGGTGATGTTAAAAAGGGGAAAGTCGATCCCTACGCTTATTTACCTCTATCTCAAGCTGCGAAAGGCAAAGGCCGCGATCGGATTGGGATTGCTGGAAAGCGGTGACACCCATATATCTAGATGTCGCTTTTGTCGCTGTGTAGCGCACAGACTGTTAACCGTATAGTGTCTGGTCATGTGGCGTGCCAAAAAGACCATGAGCCCATGCTGTGGGTTGTGTCCAGGTAGATATAACTGCTGTACTCCCCAGCGCCTTGGCTGCCACTGTCGCGAGGAGTTGCGCATCCGATCTGTTGTCTCCCTCCATAGCATACTGCAATAGACAAACAATTGGTATCTGCCATGAATCGGGAATGGACGATAACAGCCTGTGAGCAATACCGCCACCGGGAATGAACGGTACCCAGGAACTGCCCTGAGATCGGGGTAAAGGGGAAGAATAGGGGGGGACTGGTAAATTGGCGAGGGGGGCGAGTGGACCTCCACCTAGGGGTGGAGATGCTGGAGGTTGGACAAACGTTGTTGGCGTGCTATGAGAGAACTGGAAGTGAGTAGTACGTCATCGAGACCCTTGTGTACCTACCGCATTTGCGTGTCTGTTCTATCAGTCGTGTCGACCCCTCCCATGAAGATCACTGCCGATACGCCGGAATCGCGGATGAACTCGAGGAGAGTGTTGGTGAACTGTTGCTTGAACGACTGCCAGACACGATGACTGGCGAGAAACATTGTCTACTGGCGCCGACCTACCTTGAGTACAGGGGAACGTTGTTGGATGACCGCGATCTTGCTGTTCGCCTCGCCGAACACTGTCCGAATACATTGCCCAGATGTCTCGAGAGGTTGCATAGAGGGCGACTCACGTTCAATGGGAGTAGTCAGACCGGGAGTGCCATCCTCGCGCGCACCGACCACCGGAACCAAATACTTTGGATCGAATACGCCTACGCGATCAAGCTTGAGCGACGCGATGAGCAGATCAGCTGCTAGTTGTGCTACATTCCCGACAGATACTACAGGCTGTGTGCGATCATAAGATCCTCTCGAGGGAGATGGAAAACTGCTCACCACAAGGAGTACCCTCCCTGATAGCTTGTATGTGGTACTGAGTGGTCGATAGAAAGACATGCTGACACAACCAACCATGATCCCACACAGAGATATACTACAATGTGCAATCTGATTGTATTTTTCGGCAGGCAAAATCCCACAGTCTCTGGTAGTATATCGGATAGTACATCCGCCTGTCATTCATTCTCGGTGACGCGGAAGAGCGGGGTTCGACTCCCCGCCAGAGAGCGATGTCTGTTGTTTTAAAATTTTGTTTCTGGCTGCAGTGCGAAGGTGGGGAATGCGCTAACACGCGACTTCGTGGCATCCTTATGGCATACAGATGTATCAGTCTATGACACTACTTCAACTTCTCCACCATCTCAGGCACGACCTCGAAGAGATCTGCCACTAGCCCGACATCAGCCACCTGGAATATTGGAGCGTCGGGGTCCTTGATAGTGTTAGACAGTGACATGTCTGAAAGTAGGAATTTACCTTGTTGACAGCAACAATGAGCTTGGAATCTTTCATGCCAGCGAGGTGTTGGATTGCTCCCGATATTCCAAGTGCCATGTACAACTCAGGTGCCACAACCTTACCGGTTTGTCCCACCTGCAACGAGTTATCTGCGTAGCCCGCGTCAACAGCCGCACGCGAAGCACCGACTGCTGCCCCTAGTGCATCGGCAAGTGGGTACAGGGTAGCCTGGAATGTCTCGGCGTTTTTGAGTGCCCGTCCGCCAGATACCACTCGGCTGGCAACCCCCAAGTCGGGACGATCAGATCTACTTAGCGAAGTGGAGACGTGATTTGATGGTGAATCAGGAACTTCTACAGGATCAAGGACCTCTGTTTCAGCTTCTGCTTCACCCGGTACAGCAGCGGGGAAGGCGGTCGACCGCACGGTGAAAAACTTGATGGGTACCGAAGACGGTGCTCGAACCGTTGAGATGGCATTTCCTGCGTAGATCGGACGGGAAAATGTCGTACTGTTGGACGAAATATCATGTTCGACTGACGTGATGTCGGACATGGCCGGGACATCAAGTTTTGCAGCAACTCGGGGGAGAATGGATTTAGCGGACGAGGAGTGTGCTGAGACGACGTGGGTGAACGGGGAATTGCTAGAAAGGACCTTCTCCAAGAGTGGGGCGACAATCTCCGGTAATGACGTGGAGTACTGTGGGGAGACGGAATGGAGTACCATGTCTAATCCCTTTATCCTGCGATGATGCGCGGGTTAGTAGGCGTCGTGAGACTGGCAAGGACAGACATGCTTCTTTGCCTTGTCTAGTATGCCCGGGACTTGATCCGGGGCACCTGCAAGGAGACCGGTCACCTTGCCACCAAGCTGGGAAGCGGCGGTCAATGCGGAGAGAGACGCAG
>QFEM01008061.1:0-14657 GCA_003316205.1 Boletus bicolor
GACTCAAATTTACAGGATATACCAGATAGTGCTTGCGCGAGCAGACGTTGTTACGTACTCCGAATTAAATGTTGAAACAAGTTCCAAAAGCGTCCAGAAACATATTTTATGATGAACGATAAATGGAAAGCGAAATACGAATATCATCCCCTTGGGAAAAGTTACAAGGCTCCACACTGCAACGTGACGGTTAGCAAAAAGCCAAGGGTGAGACTTGGCATTGTCCACCGACCGTAAGCGTATCAGTATCCACCCGTGTCATCGTCTTTCTCTCCTCATTCGGCGTCTCTCGGAACGCGAACCTGACCCTTGACCGATTGCACTAGCGGGCAAGGAACCCCCCTCCAAAGCGGCGGCAATAACGTCCGCAGGTAAATCGATATGAACACCTTCGGCGTAAGCGTACGCATCTAGTGGGGAATATGCTGGTGGGTCTCGCCTCGAGAATGCGGGGTGGCCAGCTTGCAAGGTGTCGACTGCTTCATGGGGATGTGACGAGGATAATGCCTGCAAATGAATATCACGCTGATTAGGCGTGGGCGGATTCGGAGTGCGCGGCGAATCAGGTGGCGGATGTACCTGGATAGTGGCTTCGGAATCTGTATGTCGCATGGCGGCCAGGAAGTGAGTGAACGAATCCCGCCGTAGGCGAGGAATACTAAAGAGGCTGCTCGCACCTGCGGCATTTTCGCTCACGGGTGATTGAGAACGCGAGGACGACGACGACGACGACGAAAGGTCATCATCTTCTTGACTATTCTCCCCCTCTAGGGTAGGTGACAACGGGAGGTCGTGATTAGGAGGTGTATGAAATGGAAGATCAGTTGGTGACAAGTATCTGCACTCATTGGATGGTCCGGCACCATTTTCGTCCGATTCCTCGCTAATGGGGGTGATCGGCGGAGGAGGCGGGGACTCCTGAAGGTGAGAGGATAAGGGAGTTCTCCTGAGGGGTGACGACGCAGAAGGTGTAGTAGATGACGGGTTCTTTGGCCGGCGGTGACGATGTGAACGACGTGATATGGGAGGCGGAGATGAAGCACCTGGGGTGCCTTGCTGTGTGAACGAAGCACCACTGGGTCGGATGCCACCGCCAACATCCAGTAGAATGCTGCCCCGTTCGCTGCCATAGGCTGGAGGCGGAGCAAGTGTTCCCACACTGGGAGCCAGACCCCACTTCTTGACGTTGGCCTCGATAAAGACAAAACCAGCCTGACCGAGGTTAACATGCACACTACAAGGGCCATCAGCGCCGATCGTGGGAAAGAGGTTATAGCGGCTGAGGCCAATAAAGGCATCTTCCAGCTTGCGGCCGTTGCGGGTGAAGAAGACCGTGCCTGTGCGGGGTCGATAGCCGACACCAAGTACATCACCCTCTTTCAGAACAGGACCAAAGGTAGATGCGGCAAATGGGTAATTGTAACATTTGTCACCATTCGAATGATATGCGACGGAGTGACGGCTCACACCGGGTAAACGGAAGGGGGGATATGGTTTCGTGGCCAGGCCGACTGCAACAATAGTGGCTTCTGGGAGATCGAACATCTTGACCTCCCAGTAATATACCTCGTTGAGTTTTGGGAGAGGTAGATTCGACTGAACACATGAAGCCGATGCAGGATCGGGGAGGAAGGTTATTTCAGTGCGAGCGTGGACAAGAAGAGAATTGATGGTTTCATAGTCGGGTTCGAAGCACCAAGCGGAGACGCCTTTTTCCTGTATGGATAGAAACTGCGATAGTGTGATATCAGTTGGTTCCGAGTTAGGTGGATACTGTAATTGATAATCTGAAAGTAAAGAGGGGATGGAGTAGGTCGATTTGGATCTGTGTATGATGGAAAGGGCAGACCTTTAGCTCTTAGATATGACCTACGGACCGTCTCAGAGACGCTCTCGAGCCAGCGAGATTCGATGCCTTCAAAACCACCGTCGCCCTCATACAGTTCCTCACGACTCATATCGATAGGGCCATCGGTGTCTCTGAGGGCGATGCCACGGCGCCTGCGGATGAATATGACACATACAAGGAAAAGGAGGAGGACGAAAAGGAAGGTGGAGAGCACGATGAGGAGGGGGAGGATGAAGAGGAGTGCATCGGGAGCGGTTGTTTGTTCCGGGTAGTCAGGGGGCGAGTTGAGGGTGAGGGTGACGGAGGATGGGCGAGCAAAGGTATTATCGAGAGCGTGGAGAACGATGGCGGAGAGGCCGTTCGCGGTGTGATGAGTGGGGGTGGCCGTGGTGGCCATGGGGGGGGGAGAAGAGTGGAGGCGGGAGGACAGCAGGCTGAGGACGGGCGAAACGAGAATCGCTGAGAGCGCTCGGAAAGTCACCAGCAAGCTTAGTGTGCGACGGTCATGAACGCAATCCCGTAAGTCTATATATAGTATCAACACCCCCCCGCTGACGGGTGGTCTTGCACATTCTTTCCACCTCCTCGACAGTGTCCCCGACGATGAACGCGACGCTCTCGCCCGCTCAATCCCAAAGAACGCCAAAGCGGAGACCGTCCACCCGCAGACAGAGAGCTGTCTCTCATCTTCCTCCCTTCCAGTCCCAGGAATCGCACGACGCCGCCCTGTATGTCATCCGCAACTTCCTCAAGGGACGCACCTGCTACGACGCATTCCCCGTCAGCTTCAGGCTTATCGTGCTCGACACCAAGCTCAACGTGAAGAAGGCTCTGCAATGTTTGCTTCTCAATGGTGCGCTCGTCCGCGCATCCGTTGCCACACCCTAAATCCACGTCCTCCTCCTAGGTGTCGTGTCTGCTCCGCTATGGAACAGCGAAAAGTCGAAATTCGCCGGCATGCTCACTGTCCTAGACATCATCCACCTCATTCAGTACTATTACGACAATTTAAATTACGAGGCAGCAGCCGCAGACGTCGAGACATTTCGGTTGGAGTTGTTGCGAGGTGTGTCCCTCCCCCGATTCCATCCGATGGACACTCTTCGATGGTCTCTCGTCAGATATCGAAAAGAGCCTCGGTGTGGCAACTCCTCCGATGCTCAAGGAACATCCTAACAGCACCCTTTACGATGCCGCCAAGCTGCTCATTCAGACTCACGCTCGCCGCCTTCCTCTTCTCGATTATGATACCGAAACAGGTCACGAGGTTATCGTGTCGGTTTTGACACAATATCGTCTCCTCAAATTCATCTCTATTAATGTATTCGGTTACTTCCATTCATACTGTCAAAGTGCCCTCACTCTCTTCTCGCCAGTGCACCAGAGAAATACAACAGCTCCACCTTTCCCTCCGCAAACTCAAGATCGGGACATACGTCTCCAAGACTCTTCCATCAGAAGCTTCAGATGCATGTAATCCTTATTGGCCGATAGCTACCGCAACTCTGAATACCCCTGTTTTCGATGTCGTCCATATGTTCTCGGAACGTGCTATATCGGCCGTCCCAATCATTGACGACGATGGTGTGGTCGTCGATTTATACGAGACCGTTGATGTTATCGTACGTAACACAAATAACGTCGAGGTTATATCTGACACTTGTTCTAAAAGACACTCGTTCGTCTCGGAGCATACCAAGCACTTGACTTGACGATATCCGAGGCTCTTACCCAACGGTCTCCAGATTTCCCTGGAGTTGTCATCTGTACAGCTGGCGACTCACTTGGGACACTACTTCAACTTATCAAAAAGCGTCGTGTCCATAGATTAGTGGTAGTCGAAGGGGAGGTTAGTCAATGTTTACCTTTCCGGTGCCAGTCACTGACCTCTTGTAGGAGGAAGAAAAGAAGGGTGGTAAGAAGGGGCGTTTACTTGGGATCATTACCCTCAGCGACGTGTTGCGATACGTCATTGGCAACGTTGTAATCGGCGAGGCGGCAGAATCGATCGAGGAGCTACCATCGTCCACAAGCAAGGCTTCATTGCTCGAAGTCCCTGCCTCGTAAACCCTCTTCGAAGCGGTGAAACGGATAGGCAACAATTTCGTTATCATCCCTTTTTCGTACTGTTTGATGGTGTTGCCGAGCAGCGAGTTGGCTACAGTCTTTGTGTAGATCACATATAAACTTACGTTTTGCAAGCGCGTAGCTTGATACGGCCACCAACACACGTTGCGCTCGACACAGTATGACCGCCATTCAAGCCATCTACATTCGTAGCCATGAACAACGACCGGCTCCCAAACCTCATGTCGTCTACCGAATAGAAATACAAGCTCACGTCCGCTCATGGCAAATGTGGCATCGGTACTCCGAATTCGTCGACCTCCACACCGAGCTCACAAAATCCACCGGTTCATCACCGCCTGCAGCTCTCCCGCCCAAAAACGCGCTTTCTGTTCTCAAAGGGCCTTTCCAGAACGAAGGCGCACTTATCGAGCGGCGCAGAGTTGGCCTCGAGACCTACCTCCGCGCCATTCTCAGCGCCAAGGAGGAGAAATGGAGAGACAGCTACGTCTTTCGTGATTTCCTCGGTGTTCCTGTAGGCAAACAAGGCTCGACGCTCGAGAGCGGCGGCAGCACCAAGTTCTCGTCTGCGTCGTGGCTTGATGAACATCTCGAACTGCAGTCTCGCATTCGCGACGTGCGTGCGGATATCAACAGGCGGGACACACTCTCCGATCGTGGAGACGTTAATGCTTCGCACACTGCCAACGTCCAGGCGAAGAAGAGGCTTGCCGAGATTCTCTCCCGCGTGCGCACGTTGACAGAGGGGTTGCAAGAGCTCGGCATGTCGGGCATGGCAGAAGGCGAGTTGCAGAGGAGGACAGATATGGTCGCACGCTTGCAGGACGACTGCGAGAAGCTGGGGAGGATGGTTACGGTCGCGCGTCGGGTGTCTCGCGCGGGCATACCTACGCCCTCACCCACTTCAGGGTTCACAAGCGTCGCAGTGGCCCCGGAGTCTGATCGTGCTGCACTCCTTGGTGGCAGCAAACCGGTCACTCGTGTCTTCGGCGTGGCATCGAAGGCGCCTCAAGAAACCGATGTAACCCGTCCATTGGATGATCATGGTCTGCTTCAGTTGCAACAGACGCAGCTAGAGCAGCAAGACAGTCAACTTTCACAATTGACCTCTATCCTTCAACGACAGCGGCACCTCGGAGAAGCAATCAATGCGGAGCTTGTCACGCAGAATGAAATGTTGGATGATCTGAATAATGAAGTGGACCTCGTTGGGACTAAGCTTTCGGGCGCGAAGAAACAGCTGAATAGGCTTGGTTAATCATCCTGGCAATATGTTTTTGGTAATACGATAGTGTACAGATACCCTATCCTCATGCATCATGCCTGATATATAATGTCCAGAAACGCGTCAGAATGCCATCTATCGCAATGTTGTAACATATGTCTATGGTGAGTGATGCCGAGGCTATAGCGAATGCAAGCAACAAAGTTAATCCTTCGTCGTCAAGAGTTTACCCACACCCTAATTATGGTCAGCATGTGTGTGGGTCAAAAGTGAAAGAGACATGCCTCGAAACACGCAATCATGATACCACAAGCTGGTGCAATCTTGGCTGTTCGTGGTAGAATTCCAGCGAACAAGGCGCTTGCACCCTCCGTCCGCATGATTCGTAAACATAGAGGTATTGTGGCTGTTGCCCTGGAAGGAAGTGTCTCCGACATCAGTAACGCTTGCCGTCTTGTCTTTAAGACATCGAAGGGTGCTGTTAGGAGGGACGCGGTCGTTCCGCTGATGGCCCCGCTTGCGAATGCAACGTATGCTCCCGTCTCGCCGTATGACTCGAAATATCGTTTCCAGGCTTCGTAACCTGCCCAGTAAATGCCACTGAAGGGAACATCGCGCCAAAGAGTAGGGCCGAGCCCACGCCAAAGGAAGAGGATTCCTTGCTGGCGGACAACCGTCCGTATTGATCCGAGGACAGAAGAAAGGGTATGTGGTTGGTCAGGGGACTTGGGTGTTGATTGGAGATTGGTGCGAACGAGCTCAAGTGGCGAAAGAAAGGAAGTGAGACAAGTCCGAGCAGTGATGCCAGCGAAAAGGGGGACCAATGTAGGTGATGGTATCAACGGAGGCAAGACATTTCGCAGGAGATGGTCATACGTCAGCATGTACACGGTAGAAGAAGGGACGCCGATGAGTCTGTAAGACGAGATGGGCATCGAGATTCTCGCTGAGAGGCAATGACTCACAATGTTGTTCCAGCACCCTTCCATAAACCTCTGACTCCTTCTGCTTTCACGACGTGTCGGACCGCGTCCAAAAAGCCACTGACACGCTCCTTCCTGAGTATACCATGGTCATAGACGCACACCACCTCCTCTGCGGAAAAGGGGTGTGTAAGAGATGACATGTTGCGGACACAGGGGACATTTGATGGTTGACAGCACCTGGAAGACGCTGTGCGAGAGAGGAGAGGATCCTTTGGCTGCGTTTGCAGACGGGTCTTGACGACATCGAAGGGGGTCACTGTGGGGGACTGTGAGGATGGCTGGAACGGCGGGATGATAGAACGTACTTGTGAGTGCGGTCATCGTCGATCCCGTTGCGGCCGCTATGAGTTTCGCGCGGAAGGGGTCCATACTCGCCGCCGTGAACGATGACGACGCAAAGTTTTGCGGAGAGGCTGCGGCAAAACCCGGGGGAAAATGAGAAATTTAAGAGTAATAATTTCGAGGCTGGTATAGTCTCATCATCGAAAAGCAACAGGATTGCCCCCATCCCCACCAACATGTCCTCCTCCACCCTCCCCGCACCTTCCCAACAAGCTAACAAGGCCGCTCTCACAGCCGCCCTCGCAGAGAACCCTCTCACTAACACCCACCCACCGTCTGACGTAGAGCCGGGCGAAATCCAAGAAATAGATATGCACGCCCAGGCAGAGGGCATCCGCACCGTCTTCAGCGATCCCACCAATTTCAATGTCAAGGTACATCTCTCGCACCGTGCCACCCCCAGCGCTAATGCTTCGGGGATATCAGCACCCCCTCTACTCTCCCTGGACGCTCTGGTTCGATTCACCCGCGACAAAGGGTCGCAACCTCCCTCAAACACCCATCTCCTCTTTCCCTCAGACCCCCGTACTTCAGACCCCCAGTGCAGCAGCAGCACAAGGTTGGATGGAGGACATTAAACGCGTGATCAGTTTCGACAGTGTAGAAGAATTCTGGGGGTAAGCATTGTATGTCGATCAAACCCATCTGTCAATCTCATCATCACACACACAGTCTGTACAACCATATCGTGCCTCCCTCACAACTTCCTCAAAAAGCCAATTACTATCTTTTCAAGGCAAGCCTCACCGTACCTGATGCCTGAGAAACCATGATCATATTTTGCGCAGGCGGGTATCATTCCAGCATGGGAAGATGAGGCCAACAAGAACGGCGGCAAATGGAGTATACAGTTACCCAAAGAAAAGAATCGCAGTAATGTTGACAAGATGTGGCTTTACACGGTATACCCCCTCTGTTTTCCTTGTCGTGTCGACTGACCACCGAGACCGTTCTAGATGCTTGCTGCGATTGGCGAAACATTTGACCCTTACCTCACCAGTGGTGAATCGCCCGAGCCCAATCCGCAGTCTCTCATCACCGGTGTCATTGTCTCGACTCGACCGCAGTTCTATCGATTGTCGATCTGGACGCGGCTGGCTCCCACTGGAGAGGACGACAAACTACGGGAGCGAATTGAAACTGTCGGGCGGCACTTCAAAACTGGCGTGCTCGGGTATGCCGAACCACAGAAGTTGGCTGGCCCGCTTGCGACCGAGGTGGAGTTTTTGTCTCACAAAGACTCGGAGAAGAAAGGCAAGGCAGCGAAGAAGATCATTGTCTGAGTGTTCACGCGGCGCATAAACGGGGCATTTCTCGCTGGGCTGATTTATTCATTTTATACGAAGAGTAGTGGGCGAATATGCGAGCTCGTCGATTGTCCTTGGGCAGCTGCTTTGGTGACTCTTTAATGACATATTGTTATACTTTTTTTTTTGTTTCAGGTTTCCCGATGAACACGTGCTTAGTCGGACTGCGGGTGGAGTCGACATACTGTGCCACACAGCCACACTCGTCACTGATAAAAACCCTTGACAACATTCGTCAATCTCTAACTCCTCTTGTCGACGATACTCACAATGCCAGTCTCAGGCTTCTTTTCGTCCATCGCAGATAAAGCGCAGAATGCCATCAATCAAACCCCCCTAGCAGGTCATATCCCCGGCACCACTCCCGCCGGTGAGCCCTCCGCCAATCATGCCGCATCCCAGGGTGGTCATCGCTCCTTCGCTTTGGAATCACTGCAACACCAGATTCGCAATCTTGGCCAACAATACACCTCTACTACTCCCGTACAGCGCATCATAACCCTCGAAAAGGGTGTCGCCCTCGACTTTGATGCCCTCGCCAGAGATGGAAAAACCCAAAGCAAGGAACTGTATACATGGGGCCAGGATGAAGACCCCGATTTGACGGATGGTGAGTATCGCAGGTTTATTCCACAACGTGGCTAATTAGCAACCTGCCCATTTATCGCAGTGACGGATCGACTTGCATTTTTGAACTTCGTGCATGGCTCCTTGTCCGCGACCTTGGCCGTCACACTGAACGGCGCTAGGTCTCCTTTGAAGGCACTACGCGATGCCGAGGCTGTCATTGTACCGAAACGCAATATCCGTGCTGGATTGCGCAATCAGATCGCACGTATCGAGCACACTCAAGAGAAAGGTGGAGAACGACGACTTGCAGAGCTCAAAGAGCAGCTTTCGCGCGCGGAAAGAAACGACGAACAACTTGAGAAAGAAATCGAATTGTTGAAGCGGAAGGCCATCCGAGAAAGCGAACAAAGAAAATGGGAGGCCATTCGCGAGGTGAGGTGTCTGAGCAAGGTTTTGTGTTGGGTAACTTATCCTCGTATATAGTACGGAGAGAAATTAGTTCTTCTCTCGCAAGCCGCGGGACCCATCATCGGGGCCTTACCTACCCTGCCCCCCACTACCGCGAATCCGTACACGGGTGCAGAAGCTACCGCTACTGCTCGGGCATCTCTCCAGCATGCACTGGACAATTACGAGCCAGGGCACGTCAATCTTAGTTTACAAATCGGAGGCGATCTTTCACGATCGGACACCCGCTCCTTTGGCGAGAGCCATGCTTCGGAGTTGAACAGCTTAGCGTCCCCTTCAGCTGCACAAGACTCGCACCCCGGTCTTTCCCTGACCCCACCAATCTTCGAAGCACAGCTTGTTCCTGCTGTTACTCCTGCGCCTGCCGGTGGTCCATTGCTTGATCTCCCAGTTGCATCGCAAGACGCAAGTCCCAGCGATGCCGGGAGACCGGCCGAGTCACCTTCAGAGGACTTGTACGGCACACCCAAGACCGAGAGTGCTGAAGAAGAGAAGCAGCGCCTCGGACGAGAGGAAAGAGAGCGTGTGCTGGCAGCTGGTAATGAACGTCTCTCGGGCTCGGAGTCTGCGGAAGAAGAGAAGAGACGCCTGGAAAAGGAGGAGAGGGAACGCGTGCTTGCAGGTGGAGCCAATGCGTCCAGAAACACAGCGGAGAAGGATGGAGAAGAACTTCCACCTTACCAGGACTTCCAGGAGTAGATGTTATCGTTACGACTGTCGGCTTGGTTGACTAGGCAGAGATTGGATGTACTACTTATTAGTTCCGAAATTGTTTGCCTTTTACGGAACCCTAGCGTGTGTTTCGGCGTGACTTTGACTTGTACAGATACAAACCCCCATTTCCCTCGATACACGATGGACAAGTCTGATCTCGAAACTTATCAAGTACAGCTCTCTCAGGTTGAGCTTGCGCTCCAAACGGATCCCGACAATGCAGAGCTTTCCTCTCTTCAATCTGAACTCCAGGAACTCATCTCCCTCCAAGAAGCCATCGCACAAGCAGAGTCAGCTTCCTCTTCTCGTGTTGGCCCATCGCGAAAATCAACTTCGTCGACCCCCGCCTTCTCGTGGGCCGCTGGCAACGAATGTCTGGCCAAGTATTCGGGAGATGGTAGTTTCTACCCTGCTCGAATAACTAGTGTTGGTGGTTCAGCAGAGAATCCCGTTTACAGCATCGTGTTTCGGGGCTACAACACCACTGAGCTGGTAAAGGGGTCAGAGATCAAATCCCTCCCCTCCAACCATCAAGAAAAGACACCCACTGTGTCAAACAAGCGGAAGCTGACGAGAGCGGAAGAGGAAGAAAGGGAACGGAAGAAGAAAAAGAACGAGAAGAAACTGGAGGTTAAAGCAGCCAAAGCCAAGGAACAGCTCGCCAAGCAAGCGACGTGGCAAAAGTTTGCTAAAAAGTCGGAGAAGAAAGGCGTGCATATTGCCGGTGTGGCCGGAACGAGTATATTCAAGACACCTGACAACCCACTAGGCAAAGGTATGTGTCGTTCCCATTGTTTGACCCGAAGTATTCTTGCACTCATATGGGCCATAAATCTTAGTTGGCGTGACAGGGAGCGGAAAGGGAATGACGGAAGTGAAGCTTTTAGGCAAACATAAATTCACCCCCGCGGACGAGTCTAATCAGTGAAGAAGACGATTATTGTAAGGGTTTTTCCTGATTCGCGAGTTTTCTTCGCATCGGGTTGCTAATTACATGCAATCTAGAGGACAACTATGCGTCGCCCCTCTCTATATGTACTAAATGCCGCATTGATGGTTCTGTATTTTTGTGAATAGCAGGTCCGCTGCCGTGCCTGATGCCTCCCGACCTCCGTTCAATGAGGCACTGCCTGTCGCACGTCAATGAAGCCGGCGAGCACGAAACTATACGTGATGCTTTACCTCTTCCTCTGTATCCAACCTCATGAGTGACTTTCTTCTGGGGATGTCTATACAGCCCGGAACTTCGGTGGCGCATTGGGATGGATGGATTCGCCAACTGTACATACGGTATCAGCGGTCACCTTGCAACAGTATCGCGCAGGTATTTTACCATCCGACGGTTCTATTTTAAGGTTGCTTGGAAGATGTTGACGAAGAGGTGATATCTCGATTAATATTGTTGAAGATGATGATCGAGAGCTGACAGATGGCATGCTTCTTGACCATTACGTCAGTCATGCGAACCACGATCAGTACTTGAATGTCTGTGCTCGCAGGGAGACGACATGTCAAGAACGGTAGTCTTAGTGTGTCGTTTGTTCCAACATCGACCGATCGAAATCGAGGTGGCGGAAGATCTGCAAAGGTACGATGAATCTAGGAATCTCAACTGGGCTTCCATATCGCCTGTCAATCTTGACGAGTATTAAGGTCTGTGGATCTCTATTTTCTGTCAAACCTGGCCATACAAAGAACGGCGTCTAGGAGGAGCATCCTCCAAGTATGCTGTCATGGAAGGTGTGGCCACCGTTTGTCCCATGCTTGTTATCACCGCGGCCGATCTCAAATTGCAGATGCATCGCTCGGGCGCTCCGAGGAGAATCGTACGAAGCCAGCGTCGTCTGCTCATTAGAGATTAACGTCCACGATTTCAATCTATCTGCGACGCATGTCTTCGGCATCTCGCCGGAGTGATAGGTGCGTATTCAGGCCTTATTACCGGTTCCTATCACCGCACCCGACAAGGTCATATTAGTGGCTCCAAGTTGACTTGCAATTCCCGGCCATACCGGTTCCCCCTCGTAACGAGTTTCCTAACAGCACCGGGTGGCCACCTGTTCACTGAACGTGGGTTGGTCCTCACTCTCTTTCTCATCATCGACGGGGTAGTGTCATGACCCAGCATAGGCGTGGCGTTCTCCGGTCACCGGTCACCGGGCGCCTTTGATGTGCGCAACGGCTGGAGAAATGACGACAAGGTGCCTGATGGACCAGATTAGTAAGAGAATGTTGTCCTAAGGATGCATGTTGGCTTCGTGCGATTCATTGCTCTAGCAATATGCGCGCATGGTACACGGTCAAGGCTGCTGGGCAGCGGTATTACAATTTTGAGTCGCTGGGTGATTGGCGACTTGTATGCTTGTTGCGAATGGTGTAGAGGTGCTCGATGTATGCCGCCGCTCATCATCCATACTTGTCAGCTTTTGAGCACCTACGCTTCAAAGCACACAAGAGCGACGATTTTCCCATTTACGGTGCATGTTCAGAAAGAGCTTCGCGATTTCTTCGTTTCTTCCATGTCCGATCTGCTTCTCAGCTTCGTCTTCGTCACTCATACCTGACATGGGACCATTGGTAGTGGATGGTCCTTCGTTGCCATGTTCTGCTCTTGCTCGTGGGCCCGACAGCACATGCTCACGATATATGCCCTGGACGCAACGCGTGCATGAATTTCCCTGGAAGAGTGGGTGTCCCCCCACGAGGAGAGACGATTCACAAATTACGTCCTGGTCCATCAAGTCATGTGATCGAAGCTTCAAAGTTCCAAGGTTGAAGCGTTGACCATCTAGCCTAACATGTGTTGCGATCCTCGCCAAATATTCTCGCGTTGAACGGCTCGTCATCGCCGTGGCAAGTGGGTCGCCCGAAACAACCCCTTATACGACAGGTTGTCCTGGCATCTCGAATCTCGTCCGTGGATGGCAACGACGATCATACTATTGCCAAATATAGTGCGACACTTGCCCACTCGGACGGCTCGCAGCCAATGCATGCCCAGGATGCACTGGCCCCCCAATATTGAGGGGGCTGGTCTGTTAAGGGGTATACCAGCGTGTTGCCTCGCCGGCATATAAGGTTTTCGGACAGAGGAGTGTGGGATGGATGCACCGTGGGGTCACCAACATAACTCACCAAACCCTCATTTTCTGGGCAACGACACGCTCAAAGTGCGAGAGAGATAGACGAAGAGATGAAGACAGAAAATGCTGCAAGTCTAACTACAAGATGCACCAAGTCGGGTCTCTGAATTATCAAAAGTGTTGTCAGATATTCTTAGAAATTGTATCGCCCGACTGAGATTTACATCCTATCACCTGCGCTGGGAAAGAGAAATCGTTGTGTCGTCAGGTCTGTGGAGGGGTCTGGGCTGGCAGACCCTCCGTCTGCTGAGGATGGGCTCGCAGAAGTTGTCATATCGTCGGGTGGGAGCGACGATACGGAGTCAAAAGCGGTCAAACTGGGATTATAACCTGGGTTTCTCGACACGCCGGGGATGTCTACCGAATGGCGCCGGAGGGGAAGGCCTGCATTATGCACAGCCATGACCTGAGCTGATAAATCGAGAAACTAGGTCAAGGTCAATCAGAATGCGCTGGAAGGGTGTCTTGGAATGCTCTAGCTTACCACTTGTTCCTCGACGAGGGTGCCTTCGTGCAGAGTTTTGTTAGTATTCTGCATATGCACGAGGAGAGTGCGTATGCTGCGGGAGGACAAGCCACGATATGTGGAGACCCGTTCCAGAGCTAGTGGTGCCGTCTGCACGAGTCGGAGTTGCTCGTGAAGGTAGAGGACGTATTTCTCCAAGCACTCGAGATAGTGGCGCTTTTTCTCGTGCGACGAAATGGTGTCCCTTCAAGTTGTCATGATATGAAAAGGAAAATGATAGGTGGGATGCGTACGGATCGGTGGGCGTGAATCCTATTTCCTGTGCTATTGCGCGTTGTCTCGCCTTGCGTTGGCTCTCCGTTTTATTGACTGCGCTGTTGAGGGGCGCAGTGGAGGAGTCGTCTGGAGACTGCCGTCTGGTTGTCTGGGGAGGGGGAGGGGAAGGATGAACAAATGGACGGGCTTCGGAGACATCGCGTTGACAAGACTGGTTGATGTTTGAGAGCAACTCTGAGGGAGTAGGGAAAAGGTGCTGAGAGGGGGCGGGGTAATAGTCGAGCATGCTCGGAGTGGTGCTGTCGGCGCTGTGCGGGACTGGAGGGCTCGGATCTGTGCGTCGTGTGGCCGGGTAGATGAACGGCTGGGAGATGGGAGTAAGAGAGAGGGCTGTATCTGGGACTGGAGTGGGGGGACGGGCGGTGTCGGACTGTGGTAAGGGGTAGGAGAAGTGGAGAGGAACGGGGGAGTGGACCTGTTGCGGAATGGCGAGGTATGAGTTGTCTAGATAGGGATATGTGTGGATCGGTTGTGCGGGGTCGTCGAGAGAATGTTGGCGGTATGGCTGCATGGCGGGATCGACGAGGGATGCATCGACGAGATCTGTGTTGTTGGGGCAGAAGGTATAGATGGGCAACATGGAGAGAAGGGACACTGGCAGTGAGGAGGGAAGAGGAGGGACGCCTTTAAGAGAGAGAGTGTGTGTGTGTTAGTGCACGGCATCCGAGGAGCACGATCACGACGGGACAAGTCGCTTGGGATCTTCTCAGAGGAACGGGAAGGTCGCTCTCCCAACTCGGTCAGATTTGTCCAGATGCCGGATATGTCGCGGAGTTCAATTTGATTCCGATCCTGACGCGATCAACTTCCACATCGAGGGTCCTAGCAAGGGTTTGCACAAGACCCTGCATACACTCACCGCGATCGCACTCGCAGAGACACATCGCGTTGTCGTGCTTGGCTCTCGCAGGTTGCACTATGCCGTGTATCTAGGCCCGCGATCGCGATAGAATGTGGTAATCGACTTCACGGAAGCGCATTCGATGCCGATCTGCTCACTGCCACTTGTCCGCCAACTTCACATTACCTTTTATGGTCATCCCATACCCTCCGAGAGTATATAACCCCACGCGTCCTGCTTGTCCGATCCACGACAGCGATGGTCCACCACTACCACTCCCTCGATTTCGATACCTCCATCTTTCCCCACCCCCAAGGCTCTC